>JAODAC010007557.1:0-28962 GCA_027575185.1 Mimaenictus wilsoni
ATACATTATATTTTCATTATCGCAATAGATTCCATTTAAAACACAAAGCAATATTTTATACATCATAAATATGTGCAATATTTCACCTTCACCTCAAATATTGAAAAATCTCGCTGCTTTTATCAAAATAAAGCAATTTCGAGCATTCTCAGGAAGGAATGTAAATAAAAATTGAAAAACATATTAAAGCAAAATATACCACACTTAATTTTTTCTTAGAACCAGCTAAGATTTAGTTTCAATTGAACATCAAAATTTTGTGATGTTGCGAGTTAATATTGTAAATGAGAAGTTAAGTTATTATCCGAATTTTGCATTTGCTTAATTCAACTATAATTATTAGAATTGCTTTAAAATCATCATCAAAATATCACCAGCAAACCAAGTTGGATTTATGTTGTGGAAGGAGGAGGCCGTGGAGAACCGCCATTAGAGCCCTAAAAAATAGTCAAATTTAAGGTGCTGGTAGAATACCTTTAATTGAGGTTATTACATTGCCATTCAAAGGTTTGGTTATGTCATTCGAATTCCGATTCCTGTTTGCCATCCAATAATGCATGAAGAAGTAAATCACAAGCATTATTGACATCACAATGTAGTAATCCGCAGGCGTCTCTTGCCTAGGTTGGCTGCTATCCACATAGCACTCGGTGTCAGTGCAGTGATTTTGAGAGTTCCTCAACTAGAAAATGTTTGGTCCACACTTTGACAACTTCCTGTGGTTTGTAAAATTCTACTTACAAGTGAAAGGAGTCGATTCATGGCAAAATCTTGACTCCAGACGCACTCGCATGGATCAAAGCCATCACCGCCGCCTCCGTCACCTTCCATATTGTTCCGGTGGAAAGCTCCTGACGAATCCACCAATTTCCCGCGAACAGTCGACGGTCACACTGCGGTTACAAGTTCGCATACGTGCCCAGACTACGTGCGACACGTACTGCAAATTAACGCGTGGATGCTTTGCGAATTGCTCGCTAAACTATTGTTATCAGCCTATCACACTAGACGAAAGCGGCAGTGTTGGCTCCCGAGAATTGGTGTTTTCGTAGGGTTTTCGCGCGTTTGCACCGGGGCTTACTTGTTTGGCAATACGCGATGTATTTATTTCGCTGCAGCCACCGATCATATAACAGATAATAGCTGTCAGTTTTCGAGGCCAGGTGTGGGTTTGCAAGCAGTGGAACGAAGGAAACGGAGCTGAGTACGAGACAGATGCGACAGTTTGTGGTGTGGTGGACGCTGATTGGTCGAAACGAAACAACTGGCTTCCATTTGCTGGCGAGCGATAGAGTGTGAACCACGGGAATTACAATTTACACGATATACATAGTTCGAAAGGTTCAAGTCTGATAGATAAGCGTTACTAATTTGAGTATTTTTACTAGTTTAGTTACATGATAACATATGTCATAGTTGTTGTCACTCAATAGTTTTATTATTTACGAGTTTTGTTTTCTAACGTATATATAGGCAACCAATATAGCAGATTTATTAATATATTTCAAATTGTTTACCAAACATTTTTTGAAAATGAAATTATCCGACGGTTTGCATGTGATGTCGATTGTTTAAGATTATTGACCAGAGATTCTCAACCCGTTTTGTTGCGGCACACTTTTAACGATTTCAAAATTTGGAGGCATACAAAGGACAAACGGATGGACTCCCCCTGCAGTTGATCTAACCCAAAGAGGGGAGGGACCCTTTTGGAACTAATTTAATCGTCAAAACGGGGATCATTTTGAAGTTAGTTGATATCCACTTAGATATTAGGATTTCCTGTCTCTGCTGCTAA
This sequence comes from Mimaenictus wilsoni, assembly GCA_027575185.1. NCBI lineage: Eukaryota > Metazoa > Arthropoda > Insecta > Coleoptera > Staphylinidae > Mimaenictus > Mimaenictus wilsoni. The sequence continues at coordinate 1,799 of JAODAC010007557.1, forward strand.
ATTTACTCATCTCAAATTTGACCCAAGACAAAATGGAAGAAGTGGTCTCCCATACAGGACATTGACCCAACTTGGATGTTGAGTCCCGCTTACAACAGACAGACTCAACTAGAAACGAGGTGTCCGCTTGGATCAGTAGTACAAATGAACATGGACAAATTATGGAATGTTCCATTTCCATAACAAATACTGTTTTTATTAGTTCGGCTACTTCGTGGCACACATTTTCAATTTCGCGGCACAATGGTAAATAGTAACTAAGATAGCACAGAATTTGAAATTGAAATGAATTGATAAAAAATAGAGTAATATTCAATAATGCTATGAAAGATTTTCAAATTCATGTTCTTAAAAGTTCTAATATTGATATTATGGCCTTTCACAAACTAAGCCATTAGCCCTCCACCATAGTAAAGCCTTTTGGAGATTTGTTAGAGCCCTATGAAACGAGAATCTGCCTTCTTCTATGTGGGTCTGTTCTTCTTCGAGAGAATGGGTTACCAACATATCACAGTGTACTCGTATAGAGAAAACGGAGGAAAAGACACAAAACAACACAGAGACGATTCGACGATTTGATGGAGGGCTATGAAATGAATATCCTTCCTCTTTTTTTTCTTCCTCCTTCTACGTAGGTCTGTACTTCTAGCGCTAAATAGTCACTCGACCTTTTTCTGGCCTTTCCTGGGGTAGGTTTCTCTCTTGGAGATTTGTTTCGACGGGATTCTGACTATACCCTCTTCGTTCATCCTGCTTATGTCGTAGTTTCATATTCTTCTCGGTAGGACTACCCAGTTATTTTTGATGTCGATGCCTAGATTTTCAGAGGTTTTCAGTATGTTTCCTGACCCCATTCCAAGTATTTGTTTGTTAAAACTACCACAATCATCAGCAAATAGTAGCATCGCAATCTACGATCATCTCCATTTACATGTAATTCCTTAACGAATACATACTTCAGAAGCTTTAGGTTGCATGCCTGGAGGTCAAACGTGAACTAGTGTTGACGCAAGAGCCAAAAGTCTGGTGTACCTTAATATAACTTGTTTTTCCGATTTGATTTCTTACAATTTGTAGAAGGAGGTAATATTGTATTTTTGTTTGTTGTGGTATTTTATTTGATTTCAAATTACAACTAATCAAACACTATACTTTTATAATTTCAATCACTTAACATTTAATATATTTAAAGACACTTGCTCGTAACACTTGTGATGTGTGTTAACAATGACTGTAGGAAAAGCAGACGAAAAGCCGCCATATGCACTTTTATGGACGTGACCATACAAGGATTTTTACTTATGTCAATCGTTAATCATAGCGACATGCGTGGAAAGCGTGAAAAGCGACTTTTCATCGCCAGACAGTATGCGGTGCGGTTCGACCACTTTCCTCACTATCTGGCCTCGCGAATTGCCTGCCCCATGGCAACCGAAAAGTGCGGAGCTGAGGGATTTTAATAGTCGTTTTTAATGCACCATTTTATTATATTCACATTAATACTACATTATAATCCCGTATTTCCCATGCTAAAGATCGTTTCAATGTTCGTCCTAGACTTATTTTCCGTTAAAGCATTTTTATAAAAGGTATCATGGAATGTTTTCCTCTAAAATATAGTATTCTCCGTCGGTACTTTTAGTATTCCAGTTCGTGAGCAACATGTTGGTTTGTAAGTGGATAACGAGTAATAATTGTGAGACTAGTTGTGTAATTGAATTAAATTTGTGATGCTTGTCCGAACGATGAATGATGTGTAAATTTTGCTGTTTCCTTGCATATGTGTTAAAAAATAGAGGAATGTGATTTTGTAAATAAGCTAATGATTTTATTTTTTTCAAGAGTAAATACTCAAGGAATGCATCTTAGGTCGGAGTGTGGTAGAGTATACTTGGTGGTGACGAGGTGTCAAAGAAGTATATGTATCGATATGTCGATAACTAAAATCGATAATTAAATTATCTAAACCGCTTCGTTCATTTTTGGGACAAATATTGATCAAATAATATCATGGATCACTCTGACTGGGTCATAGATTATGATAGATGTACAAAGTACAAGGTGCTATTACTTAACCTAGTTGATAGTTTTCGATGTTCAATATTTCCGCGCTAGCCTTGTTCTTCCCACTTATTGCCACTAGATAGAGCTCATGCAGATTCGATAACATGTATAATTGGCTTTATCCGAGGTAGATAACGTTTTGAGTCACAAATGCAATAATTTTCAATTTACAAGGTTTCAGGTTGTAGAGAGCCACCAATTTTGTATATCCACTAGGTGTATCTTAAGTGCCACGGTTTCACCTGTGGGTGTCGTAGGTTCCCGACCACTAGACTATATCAAAAGCTAATTCTCAATGTGAGTTTTTGAAATACCTAGGGTTTAATAATAGGAAGCAAGGTGAACCCAGCATTTTTGTGTGAATTTTGATTCGGTTTCTATCACTAAAAATCATTTAGTTGAGACACCTAAAGCTGCCCGTTAATCCAAATTTCAGTAGTGTCTCATTGTAACCTAATATTATTAGTAAATTTAATCCCAAATACAGATTTATACTTACTCTTCCAATTAGTACCAAACCTAATAAAACCTTAATACATGTTTGCACATGCATTAATATACTTCTTAATAGAATAGATGTATGAATAGAATAGGGGGGGGGTGCAAATATTTTGATAGTCGGGCCTCATTGCATATGAAAATTTGACCTCGGGCCAAAAAGTTTTACTCCCGGGGATAATCTAAAATTAAAGTATAAGTATTATTTAATATTTTATCTAAATTTTTTATGCACCAATTTATTTTAGACAGAAACTATTATTTGTGTTTTTAATAATAATATATACAATGCTTCACGAGCCAGACAAGATTCTACCGCGGGTCGCCATTTGCCCAGACCTGAGTTAGAGGTATGTATGCAGGCATGAATGGGTTAGGACGTGAACAAGATAAAAGGGAATGGAATATGACTAAGGTGACCAGGCTTTAACAAATGAAAAGCGGGACATGAGATTGTGGAACGGAGGTTGTAGATTACCTTGAAGGGGTGTCAGAAAGATATTGGTAACGATAAATATCGATACTTGCATTTGATATCTAAAAGACGAGAAATTTATATTATATAGTTTTCAAGTCTTCCTTGAGGCTTATTTAGAAAAACTCGGGACATTTAAAAAACGCCGTGGGACAAATTGTAAAAATGTGTGATTGCCCCTTCAAAACCAAGACGGCTGATTACTTTAAGTATAACCAATTCATTGATGGAAATACCTTCATTCCTGTGAAGCCTACATAATTACATCTTTTAAATCAAACTTGGTTGTTAATGTCAGTCATATGAAAAGTAGCTTGGAATTGGTATGTTGGCGTCGAATCGGATACCATTTGCATCATTCTAATGAAGATGCAAAATCATTGCCACGTTCTATGTTCTCCATTCAGACTCTCATTCATATAGGATTATGTGAAGAGCAGAGTAGATCAAAGTTTGTTTGTGGAGTGACTAATTAAGATTTTGACATTGCCTGGAGAGATTCTTAAACACTTCCTGTCTGAAAAGGGTTTTGTTGTCCCTAAATACAACTATTCGAGAAAGTCGAATATAACATTTGGAACAACTATATAAAATGCAATAAACCTATAGGTTTCATGGCAATACTATATACAAATAAAAACCACTTAAGTCAAAACTGAAAAGATTTCCATGTCTTCCTCATAAGCCAACATTTAAATTTCCACATAAATACATAGCAAATAACTATTTTCGCCGAAACACAGCTGCCATGACACATGCGAAAGGATAAAACTGCACTCCGGAGGAAGAAGCAAAAGCATGTCACACCTCAACACGCCTGCGATCACCATGAATCAAGAGATCAGCAGCAAGACCGGCTCCGACGAATGGCGACCGTGGCGGGCGTGTGTGGAGAGGTGGGCTGGCGGTGGCGGCAAAAGCGTGCCGCGATGGCCGACCGTGTCGCATTCCGTCGTCGGCGGCGGTTGAGCATGGGCCAGACCGACTCCAGCTTCGCCGTCATCTACACGCTCTGGCGCTGAGCAGTGTGAGGAGGCGGCGCCTTTGCCACGGTCGGAGGACGGAGGGCACAGCGCACGCTTGTTTCTGCAATCGCCGCCGCCGCCGCCACCTGCAGCATCCGCACGCCGGAGCGAGTAGCAGGCGAGCCGCCACTACCGCTACCACCACCGCCGCGTGTCGCGCCGCGCCACTCCGCGGCATGCCATCGCGGTCGCCCGCCGCGCTCGCATCGTCGCCGCCATCGTCGTCCGTCGCGCACTGCGAACGTCGCCACCACGGAGGAGGCGCCGCAGCAAGACGAACGCGACTCGCAGAAGAGGTATGTACAACACAATTGCATTTAATTTTCAAACGGAATTATTAATACAATTACGTAGTTATTACTTTTAAACTAGTTTCAGGAGTTGGTCGAAAGTCGAACAACTTCGACGCATATTAAGTCGGAATTAAATACAGATTCCTATTAATAAAAAATAACAATTAGTAGAGAACTTGTTTTTAATAGGTAATGCGTAGATTGAAGAAAAAACTAGTTTTTAAACTTAAGTTTACTTACTTGTTTTGGTTTTTATCCATGTTTTATTTATAATTGTGCAGGCGTTAATCGTTTGAACAAAACCATAACATTAAAATTTCAACTAAATAAATAGCACTTACCGATCGGATACTCAAAGTCCTTTAAGAGGTAAATAGATAAATTGAAGAAGTCTGGATTAGTTGGTTTCTCGTTCTGTTGTAAAATAATTATTCTTATAACGGTAGAGCAGAATTAAGATTGTTCAAGGAACCAAGAGAAGCTCCGCAAATCAATTGTAAAAAAATTGAAAAACTTTAATAAAAAACGAGTTATATATTAATATATTAGTAAAGAATAATTAAAAGAGCTCTATTGGCATAGTTAATAAATATAATGATAAAATAATTTTTCACTTATTCCCCTGTGTTATTTAATAAGTTCAGATATTAAGAATAAAACTTAATTCCGTCTCTCATAATAGTCAATTATTAAATAAAGAATAGCGAATAAACCAAGTGACAACAACGAAATAGGGCAAAATAGAACTCTGGAATATGCGGTTCTTCGTTGGAACATTGTTAAGATTTAAAACTTTGCAGTATTTGATCATTTTAAGAATCTAATTCAAATTAAATGGTGTTAACTATTATTAAGGATAATGAAGGGGATAATTAGGTGTACCTTACCTAACAGGGAAAAGGTGATATTAGTGATTTATATGAAGGGAAAATATTGGGAAGAACGGATTTTTTTGTTGTTAAATTTTTACTTTCGGGAATTATTATTATTTTAAATTGGCGAAGTCCTAGGCGCCGTCAACGGTGTGTCGTAAAAAAAGACCGAAACGGTAACACGAGGAATTTCGTCAAACATCTGAACCAAGAAACCAAAATGTTTACTAAAATAGATACTACATTCCAGTCTTTGTGTTTGCCGATTTAAAAAAAATCAATTTTGACAAAGTGGCGACCGTTTGAACTTGAATTAGAGATTTTCAAGAAAAAAAATCGCTCTTATTATGGCCAAAAATTAAAAAGTAATAATCGAAAAAACACCATTTGACAAAATCTAGATAATTATATATACTATAACCACAAATAACTCCAATCGATTGAGTGGTTTACGAGATTTTTTTGTCACCGATTTGACAAAACCATATTTGATAAAGTACTTTTTTTGTAAGAAAAACGCGTTTGAAAATTAGTTGATAAATAAATAAATTCAATCAATAAATAACTCGAAGTAATACTTCGTTATTTCTTGGAATTTGTATTTTAAAACACATTTTTAAGATAACAACTTAACTATAATTTTTTTTTGTTTCAATGTCTAGATTTTTTAAATAACATTTTATTTATTTTTGTGCTTTTAGATTAAGCAAATAAAATCTAAACAAATACGGATAAAATTTAAAATGTAATAAATAAATAAGATATAACAATAGCTATAGGTAAATCTTCCTCTTTGGTTTCTCTTACGCACTATTAATAAGTATATATTTAAATAGAAAACAAATATTTTGCTGTGTTTTACTTGAAGAAATAACTTTATGCGTTAAATATTCGTACGTGGCAAAACAAACTGAGAATAAATGAAATAGTTAAATAATGCATCAGAATGCATCAGGAAATATTTCCATATTAATATTTTAATTTTTCGTTTCCTGTCCTTTACTGATTATTTTTTTCATGGATCAAGTTTCATTCACCTTGACTTTCTAACTCAAATATTTTAAAACTCGCTGGAAAGAAGAAAAAAGGTCCAGTTTCTTGCGGGCTGTCCAGCAACAAAGATTACTCCTTTCATGTGTAAATTGCATCAAGTTTGTGATGTTATCATCGCACTGCATTGTTCTACGTAATTCTTTAATCGTCACTGGTGCGATATAACAAACTCCGTGCAACTTTAAAAGCAACGCAGTAAAAGTACTCTTAATTCGCCAGTAATTACGGAATGTATTGTACGTCTGATATTCCAACAATTTCATCGCAAATTGATAGAAATCGCAGCAGATCACAACCCAATCATAGATGCTCTAGCCAAAGGTATAATCGCCGCTAGTCAATATTTCAAATTCTTTTCTAATTGATTTGAAAGATCAATATAAATTTATGTGCACCTCAAATAAGCTACGCGATACCATCAATCAAGGTGAGCCGGAATGACTCACGGAAATTTGCATTATGTGCCTATTTTGCACATGCATACGTTGGCGTACTGCATTAATAAACAAATACCATGCTTGCAATTAAAACGTGCGTGGATAATTAATAATTGATAATAAATATATCATGAATACTGATTTATATGATGGTGTTGGGGGTTGTTTGTGAATAAAATTTGAATGAATCGAGTACGCCCGATTTGGTGTACAAAACTCAGTGATGCGGCAATTATAGTCGTGTCTACCTGACATGTGTGATGGGTGACATCGCAGCGTTGATAAGAGATGAGCACAAGAGGTGTGTTATGTGTTATGGGGCGGTCAACGTCAAGAGGCGTTGTTGACCCCGCAAAACCGACAAATCAATCCGGATATGATTCGAGTGTCATTCGTTTTAACCATAGCTGGACAAAAATTGAAATAGGATTTGGAAAATGTCTTTATACTATAGAATATATTGGTAGAGAGAGGGAGAGAGTTTTTGGAAATCTCTTGACTTGCAAAATACTTAGGATAACCCAAGATGCGAAAGGATGAAAATCTGAAGTTGGTTTAGATCAGTGGTGTCCAAACTTTTTCCTGTCTGGGTCAAATTCGATTACTATTATCTCGTTGAGAGAGTCTCATCTCTTAAGTCATGTGGCAAGTGTGGGGGGGGCATTCTCTAGTCGCGCCGTGAAATCCATGAATGATGGGACCAACATGTTTTTGTAATTCTTCATAATAGATACTGATTAGTATTGATTAGAAGAATATTTAATTACATCCGCCGGGCTTCGATCCCGAGAACTGAGCAGTCACTGTGCCATTTGGTTGAATTCATAAATCTTTAGATGTGATAATTTAAAATCAAATATGCAATCAAGCTTTCTTAGATAATTCAATACTATCCTCAAACTTTTACTTGAAGCTCTTGCAACCTATTATATGATCATCAGGATCTATATCATCAAAATACCTGTTTTATTCACAATAAGCATCTGATACTTTACTGAAGCTGTCCTTATCTGGGGATTGATAGATCCTCTGATTGGTAGCCAATTCTATCAGGCCAAAGTCTAATCGACTCGAATCAAACGGATCTTTCTCGTTTATCAAAAGTTTGTTTCGGCTTATTTCATCTTGTTTACTTGCCACCTAGTACGTCATATTAGATTATCGTATTTTATTGGAGCTATCTGAACTGGGGCCTAATTTGGTCTGTTTTAAATAGGAGTGTAACTTATGATGAAGAGCAACATGTAAGATTGATGTCGGATTAGGAATTTGTTACCAACAGTTAGTTATTGAGGAATAATTCAATATGATTAATCGATCCTAGAAACTTATGGTCACTGGATTGACTACTGACAATAAGCCGCCTACCTAGGCTAGGTTATCTCTAGAATCAACCAAAAATGTTATGAACCATTTTCGTTAATGATGAATTCTAATTACTTTTATGACTAACAATTAAATTAAATGAACAATGAAAAGAACAGATCATCTTCTATCAATTTTGGGTTGGTTTCCCTATCAGTAGCGATTTGTCGGATAGCGTATCGTCTGCCAACGCTGTAAAGATGACGTCCAGCAAGACGATCCTCACCGGCACCACAACGACGACAACCCTCACACCAACGCCGGTGCCAAATGGCGACGAACGCGAGACATGGGGCAAGAAGGTTGACTTCCTCCTCTCCGTCATTGGCTTCGCCGTTGATTTGGCCAACGTGTGGCGCTTCCCTTACTTATGTTACAAAAATGGTGGTGGTAAGTATACTATATTGAATGAAACCCCTTTACATTAGACTTTTATACATACAAAATTAGAATATCTACCCGAAAACCAAATTGGATTAAGAGAACTAAAAGTACGGAAAATGGGCTCTATTGAATTGTATCACGACCAACTTTTCGGGAGGTCGGCGGGGAGGATCAGGAGTAATGTAATACTCGCGAGGAATCGCGGAATGTTCCGCGGCACGAGTGGTGGCATGTTCGGACGCGCACCGAGTGCTTTACGCTCGTATTGTGATATGCTCGAGGAGGGCGAGTGCAGTTGAAGGGTTGATGTGCCCAATCGACACATACACACGTACAAAATCCACCCAAGCTCGTAATCATCCGACTGAAACTGAATTACACCGATTTATTATTTGACTGTTGGTCGCAAGAACAAAAGATATCAAAATCGGTGGGAATTTTAATCAAGCAAGAATAACAAACCGAAGGACTATTAAAACATTGAAAAGATGAGATTTTCATTTCTGACTTCTGTCTATCTTCTATAACCTGCTCCGGAGCGATAAGAAACTTTTGTCTATTCAACGTTCAAAAGGTGTCAGAGGTAATACACCACAGAAATCTCGTTTTCCTTTCGCCTGGCGACAAATCCACGGAGAAAAGCAATCGGAAACAATGAATCAATTAAATGTCAGCGGTGTGCGCGTCTCAAAAACAGCGACACGGAAAAGGCCCAAAGTCATGATGAATTGCAACATTCGTAAAAATCCTGACCAATCTGTCACGAACAATAAGTGCAAGAGATTAATTCACTTTCTATGCTTTCCGAGTAAATTCTCGGAAACTAATCACCAAAAGTGAGCAAGTAATAGTTTTTACATGAAATAGGCTTTTACATGAAAATTAGGTCTCAATGACAATGATGATTACGAGGGAACGAAGGATCGTTTCCGGCGCGTAGAATTCAATTAGGAACAGATTATTGACACAGAGAGGAGCCAATCTGTAGGCACTTAAGAGATCACTCGGCCAGACCATCTCTCGCCCAATTTTGTCCCTGCGACTCGCAACTCGCGTGCTAAAGTATCGAACCATTATCAGCGGGTGGTGATTGGCGACGGAGGAACGGAGGAGCAGTCAGGGCAATTGCTATGGATATAATAGAGTCATCATAGTCATCAAGGGAGACTGGAGTGAGGCCTTCGGAGAGCATAAATGCACTACCACTTTTCGGGTTTGATACGAATACTAACCTTGTGAGGGGGGGGGGGTATTAATTGATCTCAAATGAGGACAGGAAGTAACATCTGAGACTTGAACCTTTTTGTTCCTTATATATTAAGGGATTGGGACATTTTTGATCAAGTATTTTCGAAACAAAATAAATCAATTTTCATTCAGAAATATTACATTTTGTCAATGGTTCAAATTAAACTATTCTTAGAACAATGTTCAAGATGCGAACCAGACGTACAGCAGAGCAGAGAAGGAGGTTTAATACCTCAACCCCAGGGACGCAGACATGAGGGGAAGATGATTCGCAAAGTCGGGAATGTCCTGGAATAAGTCGCAATAAGTCGAGCAAATGCGATATATTCTTATACGCTTTTAAACGCAACAATTCAATTCGTAAGTCAAAGAAACATTGGGCATATCAGATCCCATCAATATTCAATTCAAATGATTATATTCCGTATGTCCCAGGACTTTGAGGATACATTACTGAAATGCGCCAATTTCGCTCACTGCCTGTCGTTTGTCATTTACTAGAACATGCTGTAAGTAAATTGGATACATAGCTACATAGCTTTCCAATGCTTCTATGGGAGGGCGCGTTGCTCCTAATTAAATCACGACGATTTAATGAACTTTAATATCGCACCACTCTGCGCGAGCCCAGTCCCATCCCACGATTGCACCCACCCTCACATCGCCGGCTATTCCCGAGTCGTCACCGCCGTCGTTGGAATATCAAAGCAAAGTCGGGGTTGTGTTGGCGGCATCCATTGGTGGGCTTGGGAGGGTGATGTCCCGCATAAAAGCTTTTTCCTACATTACACGTTCCCTACATAGCCAACGAGGAACTAAACAAGTTTGCGTTTTTTTTTTCCACTACCCAGGTGCGTTTCTGGTTCCGTATTGCATCATGCTGGTGGTCGGCGGCATCCCACTCTTCTATATGGAGCTAGCCCTCGGCCAGTTCAACCGGAAGGGTGCCATCACATGCTGGGGGCGGCTGGTGCCGTTGTTTAAAGGTAATTTCCGGAGACATCTTAGTCTTCCCACTGACGGTTGAGGCATATTTCGAGAACGAATATTAAAATTGCTGCGGACACCCAGGATTATCCTTACTATCTACTCTTCTTTGACGCGCTGTATAAGTAATCCCAAAGAATGGCAGAAATCTCGGCGTGCAAGTGGTGAAATCCTTTTGGAGTGCTTCGCACATTTCATGGCCTACCGGCTACCGTTTCCCCGCGGCGAGGCGCACGCCCCAATATGGCGGTTGCCAGAACTTTGTCGCAGCAACTGGGGACTGGCGGCAGTTTCCGGTTCCGGAGTGGATAATTGAGTCGCGAAGAGGCGGGCGCAACAATGCGCGTTTAGGCTTTTCTTTCCGCATCATTTTCACATTACCGCCGCACTTGTGGCTTGCAATACGCCACTACCATCTCTTCCTCCTAGTTTCCGCCAAGCCCTCATCCCCTATAGATTTTCGGGTAGGGGTACTCGGATAGACTACTCGAGTTAAGCCAGCTTCTTGTTCGTGTGCATTCAAGCAATCATTTCACGATTTTTTGTGGTCCACGTGGAAGGCAATAAAAATACAATGCAAAAAATTCCATCATGATGCAAATGTTGCGGATGTAACAATCGCGTCATTAAGTCGTCTTTATTGTCTTTCTAAATCCACAGGAATTGGCTATGCCGTCGTTTTGATTGCTTTTTACGTCGACTTTTACTACAATGTTATCATTGCGTGGGCATTGCGATTCTTTTTCGCTTCCTTTACGGATATGCTACCGTGGACTTCTTGCGATAATGAGTGGAACACGCCGAATTGTAAACAGGTTGGTCCCTATTCTTTACAACCCCATCTGTTGGTGAATAGTTCTAAACACTTAAATTTTCAGTTTGATTTTACTTCGAAAAACTTCACGAACTCTACCAACACTACAGTTATGGATAATTCCAAGATGAACACAGCTGCATCAGAATATTTCAAGTATATTTGTTTATATAGTAATGGCATTTCTATAAATTAATATTACTCCTTTATAGTCGTGTGATATTAGAGCTTCATAAAAGTGGAGGTCTCCATGATTTGGGAGCCATCAAATGGGACATCGCTCTATGTTTACTAGCTGTTTACATCATTTGCTACTTCTCCCTCTGGAAGGGAATCTCCACATCGGGGAAGGTTGTCTGGTTCACAGCACTCTTCCCCTATGCTGTCCTACTCATTCTTTTAGTCCGTGGAATCACACTTCCTGGTAGTGCACAGGGAATCAAATACTATTTGAATCCAAACTTTCAAGCTATCACCAAAGCTGAAGTATGTGAACATCTTCATCCGTTTTTTGGTCCATAGTATTAACAATGTATTTTAATAGGTATGGGTGGATGCAGCAACGCAAGTTTTCTTTTCGTTGGGACCAGGCTTCGGTGTCTTGCTTGCGTATGCTTCATATAACAAATACCACAACAATGTATACAAGTAAGATCTAATAACATATGAGCATTTGTTGGTTCTTATTCGCCTTTATTCTATTTCAAAGGGATGCAATATTAACATCGATTATAAATTCAGCGACAAGTTTCATCGCTGGCTTTGTAATCTTCTCCGTTTTGGGCTATATGGCACACGCAGCCAACATGCCTATACAGGAAGTCGCTACTGAGGGTCCTGGCCTAGTGTTTGTAGTCTATCCAGCTGCTATAGCCACCATGCCGGGGAGCATCTTCTGGGCTTTGATCTTCTTCATGATGCTGTTGACATTGGGCCTTGACAGCTCAGTAAGTATCCCACCATATCAAACCATTCCATCACTAACTTTCTGCTTTAGTTTGGAGGATCAGAAGCGATAATAACCGCTCTTAGTGATGAATTCCCAAAGATTGGTCGGAATCGAGAGGTCTTCGTGGCAGGTCTCTTCAGTTTGTATTTTATCGTCGGTTTGGCATCTTGCTCGCAGGGAGGCTTCTATTTCTTCCATCTTCTGGATCGATACGCGGCGGGTTACAGTATGCTGTTTGCTGTGTTCTTCGAAGCGATTGCCGTATCTTGGATATATGGAACGCAACGGTTTTGCGATGATATCAAGGATATGATTGGTTTTGCACCTGGTATCTATTGGCGCTTCTGTTGGCGGTTTGCAGCACCTGTTTTCCTATTGTTTATTATCGTTTATGGTCTTCTGGGCTATGAACCGTTGCGGTACGAGGATTATGAGTATCCAGCGTGGGCGAATGCCTTGGGTTGGTGTATTACAGGATCGTCGATTATCATGATACCGACTGTTGCTTTTTACAAACTTATTACAACGCCTGGATCATTGCGAAAGGTATATTTTTTCAATTAAATTTGGCCTAGCTCTATATTTGCTTACCTGATTAATTGGGAGGCAGTTTTCTTTTTGATTTTCGGTGAAATCGAGGAAATCAAGTAACATTGAAAAACGTTGGGCATAAGGCTCTGATATATTCTAAAGGCTAAAATAGATTAACAACCTTTGGTTCAAGCCAAAATTTTGTCAAAATTTAAATTTATTAGATACATGATCAAAAATGATCAAAAACTATACCACGTTCTGAAGACTAATACAGATGCGAGGGAACTGACACAGTGTTTTTGGCAGAAAGTAGAAAATGTTTAAATAAGAATTTACTCACCAAGACCATATATTTTAAAATAAAATGAGTGGTCCTATTAATAAAATCTATTATTTTTCAATATGCAGAGATTTAAAATATTAACAACACCCTGGAGAGACACACAACAGGCATCCCAATCCAATGGCGTTGCTGTGCGAATGGAGAACAACCACGTGAATCTCGACTATCAGGGGGTGCCCACAACACCGCCGCCCGAAGACGTCTGAGACAGTAATACGCCCGTGGATACCACGATCGTCCTCGACGATCAGGCCCACAAAAAGCCAAATTTTGATGTATACTACGTTTGATTAATTGTAAGCTAACCAAATCAACCGAATACCGTTAACCACCAAAGCAAACACAATAAGAATCTAAGACTAAACAGCCATTAGTCTTCGATTGCCTACAAAAAATCGCCACGATTACACCTCTGATAATCAGCTAAATGTACATCATACGCTTACGTAATGCATATATTGTATAGTTATATATTTATCGTGTACGATTTCACATTTATTAGTTGATCGATTGCCTGCTGAGGAAACTAGACAATTGTATTAGGTAGCAATATAGAATTTCCATGCGGTTCTCAACAGACCAATGCATGGTGACGACTAGGACGTAGCGACAAATAATGCGAAACTAACGATTACCAAGTAATCATTAGTTTCCTAGTTTATTAACAATAAGATTAATATACCTTGAAGGGGGGAACTAAACAGCCATTTAATTCCTCTCAAATACTAATTACTTAAACCTAGCCTAGTGTAACCAACAACAATTTAATACAATTAGCTATTAGAAAAATCAGATGAAAATCCTATTGGGAATAAAATCGTATAAACAAAATGTTAGCATTTAAGATTTACGATCGCACTTCGCGAATATTAATAGATGACAAATATTTATGATTGTTACGTATTCGTTTCGTATATAACATGCGGCTAACTAAGCTATTAACTAAAACATTGTCTACTTGTGTAAACTATGATATTTGCAGCTATTACCTAAACGCATAGATAATTAAGTCCATTATATAATCAAATACAATATCCTTTAATGCTAATTGATAAAGGTACAATTGGAGGCAACAAACTTGATATATTTGTAAAGCTCAACTGAAACCAGTGTAACCAACCTACCAATGTGTTGGTTCTATTTTATTCAAAACGGCGGACAATGCGGGGTTTTAATGATGTTAATATTTAGGAAAGAAATTTAGTTAGTATCTAGTTACGTGCTTGTAACTTTCCATTGCGTTCCCTTGCTGTAACGAAAAGTATAATTAATATTTATAGATTTATTTTGAGAACAAAGTGCAAACAGCCATTGCATATTGTTCAAAAAGATTTTATGTTGTAGGCAAGAGTTTGGAAAAAAGTTATCTGTTGGTTAATTTTTCTATTGTTTGTAATAAAATTTATTTTAACCAAATGCTGTTAGTTTTAATTAGGGGTATTAATATTGATAAATAAAGGGTCGATAAACATTAAAAGCGATGGACGAAATCATTAAAGATATACCAAAGGTTAACGCAACGACACTCTTCTTATGGTTGAATAGGAATAGGACCTTTAACACTGTCAATAAATCGAAGTGCTTGGTAATTAGTTGTACCCCAATCAGGTGTAAACTACAGTTGGGACAAAACATCATTCAACAAATTAAGGAAGTCCAATACCTGGGAGCGTAAATTACAAGCTCTCAACAAAGACGAAATGAAGTCTGGAAGACACCGAGAGGGGCCAGAAAAATAGCTGGAGCTTTACACTCGTTTATCTGGAGGAATATATCGGATGGCAAAGTGAAGGTACATCAGTGTCACCATGCAAATTTCTCGCTCATCCGAAATGAGCACACTAATCGATCAGTGGACTCACATTAAGGGACTAAGAGACACACAAAAAAAGAAAACGGAGCAACGATATAAGAGAAGCCCTAGATATAAGAGGATGAAGTAGGTTGGATGAGAGGAAGGCGGAGTCAATGAAATTCGCACGTTGACCGAATGAACACCGATCGCATCGTACACTGGGCAAAGAGCAGTGTCCCCAACAAACAAAGACCATTGGACCACCCATCTAAACGATGGAGACTCGTGGAATTCCACGTCCCAAGAAACCTGAGGCAATTCTACAAGAACAGGCCCGAGGCCTAGAAAGAAGGAGGAGGAGGATAAGCATTAAAAATATCGATACGTGATGCATTGATATTTTTTTTGCCAATAGTCGATTCTTATAAATTAAAAATCGGAAAGTTGTGTGAATATTCTTGTATTCTTTGACAAGCTGTAAAAAGTTTTGGATAATTACTAATAAGTACACATTCATTCACATTCATTTTTCGACACTCTCAATGTTTCGATGCATTCATAAATGTTGACTTATATAAAAGGCAAAAGGGAGGCGGCATAAAAAATCAGTATTATTTATCACTTGATGACCCAACGAACTCCGTACCTGCTAAGTGTATTACATCGAATACCAGCGTATAACCAAGCATTACCCAGTGTACCTAAACCCAAAGCTAATCAAATCTAATAAAAATAATAAGATCCAATCTAACCTAAGCTGTTTTGATCTAAGTTTATATTCAATCTACATAGAGAGCACACTTTTCTGAACAGTTTTCAGAATAAAGATGTTCCAGATTTTTACAGTTTGGAGCCCTAATATTCAAAGGGAAATAAGCGAAGCGGGTTCGAGGACCCTAAATACCCTCTCATCGGTGCAAATTATATTGACCGATAATCGTTTTAGCCGTTTATTTATCGTTTCACTCGTCACAACAACGTAGGGTCCGACTGATCTATATCGATAGGTCATAGGGACACACACGTAAAAAAATCAAAAAAGTCGTTTTTGATCATGTCGATACTAATAAGTATCGATACTTTCATTCGATACTTTCATTTTATACATTTATATCTAAACTATCAAGGTTCGTCTTTCTATACCCAAAAATAACACATTCTGAAATATTGATATACATTTTCGATATTTTCGCCAGTATTCTAGGTTAGGTCTTATATCCATCATAGAAAATAAGCTTTCAAGTGATTTAAGGCTTTTAAGTGATTAATAACCTTAACGTAAATGATAATTTGTGTGGTCTTTATCAATAATTATTTCTATAACTTAATTTCTAGGTTAGTTTCCGAGTCATAACCTTTCTTTACTTCACTTCATTTCTTGAATTTATATAACTATACATTTTAATCTTCTATTGAATTTTTTAACCTAGAGCATGTTCCAGAGGAACTATCAATTATGTTACGCCAAATGAAATTCGAAATAATTATTTCATATTACGAGAAGATGTGCTATTACTTAATTCTGGAGGTTAAACCTATTTGAATTTGTATAACCTTGTATTTTCGACTACAAGTAAATTATTAACAACCCATAGAATATATAAAACAAATAAAGGTATCGATTATTTTACAGAATTGGAACATCAACTACATTAATTACAAACACATTATTTTATTTACCTGGTATTGACGCTTCAGTTTTCTCATTTAAATTTCCTCACGTAATGCACTGGTGGCACGATTCACACTCATGCAATTAAGTAATTATACACAGGGCTTTCATAAAATGACTACGATTACACTACCCAACTTTATTTAATTCCCTTAACTTGAAATACTAATAATTAACAAGCGCACCACACGCAATTCGAAACACTAATGAAAACTAACATGGCGTCAATTATAGTAGTTTGTTTATTTCAGTCTTCAACGGACCGGCATTTGTTTCATTACCAATCTTATAAAACAAAATTTCAAAATAATTTCACTAATTTCTTCAGTGCTGTCTTTTAAAATTGGGAAGGTTAAAAGTATTCGGTCAGGATAAAATATAATGTTATTCATAATAATAAATATAGAAAATTTAAAAACGTTGCAAAATTGAAGGAAATAATAAGTTTGAATTTTTTTAGGTTGGTATTACACTACCAATGGTACAGCAGCAAACATAACCTCAAACCTTCAAACAATCACACATTGTATGAAACGAGTTCACTTGTTTCTTGCCAGAAACCTGAGTATTTCAACAAAATAGTTCCGAAAACTGCAATAAAAATGGCAAACAAGAAAGAAATTCCTGCTGAACAGAACGAAAGTACGTTGACGGAGGTGCAGAAGGCGATAATGAAAGCCATAGAGGCGAAAAACCTCGAAGAATTCTACAGAATTCTCGCTGAGAATCCGAAAGAAGACATCAACTTCACTGATGACGATAAAATGACTCCGCTGCAACAAGCTGCATACCGAGGAAATACAGATATGGTTAAAGTTCTTCTGAAACGAGTAAGCAAACCATTTTGCCTTCGTTTAACGTCTTAAATGTATTTATTTCAAATTAACAGGGTGCTGATGTGAACAAATGCGAGCATGCAAACGACTATACAACTCTACATTTCGGAGCCCTGAGTGGTAACGTCGATGTCTGTCATGTCCTGCTGGCTGCAGGAGTGAAAACCAATGCATTAAACTCCATTAATCGAACAGCAGCACAACTTGCATCATTCGTAGGCTATCACAATATCGTAAGCACCATCAATAATTTTATACCAAAAGCTGATATTGATCACTATACTAAACTGCAAGGTAGTCAAACAAAGCCATATCTCGATCAGGAAATCGCAGAAAATGTCTACAAACTTGTATTAATGTATAACATGCATCCTGTAAAGATTGCTATGCTTTTGAATGCATATTCTCTTGCTGAACATATTGATAGTGTTGTCAAAGTTTTGCAATTAATGTCTGAGAAGGAAATGAAGGCGAAGGCGACGAATGAGGTGTTGGGTTTTAAATATCACTACCTTGCATTTATGTTGGGTGAGATTAAAAAGATTCTGCATGATGATGATACCAAGAAAGAGGCTTCTAAGAAAGACAGTAAGGATGAGAAGAAAAAGTCGTTTGTTGATGTCTTTTCGCGTAATTTATTGAAAGTTAATCGCAAAGGTGAACAGGAAATAATGCATTTAATGATACGTCAAGCAGTTAAAGCGTTTCCGTTCATCGAAAGTACGTTGTTTCGTCAAATGGTGGCTTCTTTGACAGCTGATGAGAATTCACCTTCTGCATTGAGCATCGTCTCGGCTGCTGTGAATGGTCAGCGTGCTTTTGTTGATGAATCTGGTAGTTGTGGCACCTGTGGTGAGGAAAAGGCCATGAAAAAATGCGCTAATTGCAAGTGTGTGGCGTATTGCGATAAGGAATGTCAGCGAATGCATTGGTTTATGCATAAAAAGATGTGTGGAACGCTGGAGGCACATGCGAAGAAACAAGCACTGACGGTGGATTCGAAGGAGTTGAATAAGGACTTGGCTGGGTTGTTGGCACAGCAATAATTCGAAAGAAATGATGAATTTAGGTGTTTTACATGTTTAAAGGACATACTTGAAAGAAATTATGTGAAATAATTTGTATTTCTTATGATTTTTGTCTGTTGGAACCTGAGAATGTGGTTAAATGTATGTGTATAGACAGTTTTATGTATGAAATATAATGAATTTTATTTTTGGTTTTATGATGTATGCATTTGTAATATCTAAAGATGTAACCAGTGGAAAGTTATTAAATTGTTTTGATGTCCTAGAGATATATTCAAGTTTTACTTTCGAATTGTTAACAATGCTAATTTGAATATTCCCAAAGACAAATCTATCATATTGATGACAGATGCTAATAAATTTAACCTGATTATAAGATCAAGTACTTCATAATCTGAGGACAGAAAGAAAAGGAGACATTTCGGGTACGGATTTAACAAAAAAATGCTCAATTGAAATTTTGTTTGAAGATTATTTTATATATCCATATCATATATTTTCAACTCGTACCTGGCTTGATTTTAAATTCAATGTATTTTTTCAGTGTACCTGGGGCTATATACACAAATATACTGCAGAAATTTAGAAATCTAATTTGAAAAAACTTCGGACTAGTCGCAAGAGATTGTGTGTCTTCCTATATTTACATATTTTCTTTGTAAATAAATGGTATGCTAATCGATTCGGACAGTATATGGTAGGCACGTCAGTCCATGATGAAATATCGACATTTGTCGGAATCGATTTTTCAAATTTTTCGATAGTATCAAATCGGAATTACATCGGAACGCCATCTGTATATGGGTTTTAGGACTAAATACAGTTCCCAACAATCTGCAGTGAACATTAATTTACATGGAATCTCGGACTCATGCAGCGGCTACAACGGTGTTTTTAACCTGTATTAGTGATTTTTGTTGTTGGATTAATGAAATTATAAAATATAAAAACTTATTAATTCATTTTTTGATAACGACGAAAATCGATATTTAAAGTAATAACAACCAAAATAATAATAATACATATATCGATATATTAGTCTTTCCACCAAATATAATACTTACAATAATACACAAAAGTAGGTCAATGCAATACTAGTGTGACAAAAAATTGATATTGATGTTAATCTTGTGATTTCAAGAAATATCGGCTTAATGTTTAAAAATTGCCTACTTCTCAGATGGCGGTTACGTCAATTCCATGTCAAAACGATATACAAAATTTCGATATCGTTATTATGGAAAATGAAATCATCTGATATTAATCTAGTTCAGGATGAGGCAAGACTTTGTATAATTTCAGTAGCATTAAAGAGAAAAAGAAAATTTGCATTCATATATAAGTGGTACCATTAGAATGTTCTTAAAATTCAAGGAGATATAGGATTAAACACGAAATTTTGATTTTAATGTCGACATGTAAAAAAATAGTAAATAATGAATTTATAAACGGTTATTACTATAGTAACGAAGGCATAAAATTAACAAATATTTTTAAAGGACCTTTTCGAAACGAATGTTATAAATCCAATAACCAAACCCGCGTATCCTACATGTTCAAGAAGCAATTTTGGCAAAATGTGGCCTGATAAAATACGAACTGGCAACTGCTCTGTAGTGGCAGTTAGATAGTTCCTACTCATGGGGGAGTGCAAAAAAGAGTATTACTTATATATTGTTATATCCCCTTTTTTGATCAATTATAGTCTGGATAACATTTGAGGGATCGCAATGGGGATAATCTTGTTTAATATGAGTTCTTGTACAATATGAGTTCTCCGCGCAAACAAGAACTGGGACTCTTCAAATTTATGTACGATTCGCACTCGACGACAAACACTTTCGGAAGAAAAACAGTTAAATTACTTTGTGATAAACTTGGTAGGAAAAAGAAGATTCCTTTTTTGGATTTGCTATTAAAACCCAGCGAGGTTGAGGAGGACGGTTATGAACTGACGAATACGGAGGTATCAAATGGGTGACAACGTTCATGACAGGAGGACATGAAACTGTCTCAAATATGGGTACCCCAAGGGCAAATTTTACCCGTGTCGTCTAAAATCGAAAATTTTGAAAAGCCTATTTGGAAATATTGCATAATTTCGACGATAGGTAACCAGATATAATAGACCATTACTATATGAGCGAGTAAAACCCATAGGAGCGAGTAAAATCGTCATTTGTGGCCCCATACAATTTATAATTATACCCAACGCTATATGTTTGTATATATAAAATTAAAAATGTGTTTGGGAAGTTGCCTATGGTAGAGAGTGTTCATTTGCAAAATATTTTGAAATACACGTATCCCCAGATTTACACGGTACTTGTTTTACACGTTTTCGCTTTTACACGGTTTTCCAGATAATTTTATCGCACTCTACTAAATGCTACTGTGATTGAACACGTGCGCTGTGTACACATCTCACTGGGAATCTCTGTAATTCTTCGTATAAAATTAAAGTTTTATCTACGGAAAATTGTATTCGGGTGAAAGTTTCACTGTTTCAGAAAGATTTAATTTTCCATTTTCGTAAATTACAAGTGAGTGCATAATTTAGATTATTATAAGTTAACGGCTGTTATTAAAGTAAAATTCAGAGGGAAAAAATGCGGGAAAAATGCGGAGGGACCACCTGTTAATGCATTTTATTTTTATTTCTGTGTACACCTAAAATATTGAGAAAAATCACAACTGTTAAATAGCAAAATTATGCATTTTCCGCAAGCTTTTCGATTTACATGGTTTTGACTTGAAAATGTTTAATTTTCGATTTACACGTTTCTCTCAGGAACGTACCTACCGTGTAAATCGGGGGATAGGTGTAATTAGTTTTTACATTGTTCAAAACTGCAATAAACTAAAAATATTTTCTTCTAAACATTCCCTGAGTTGTTTGTTACATTAAAGTGAATTTTTCACAATACTTAATTTTATCAATTCATTAAAAATTCAATAGATACGCCAATAAATGCAAGCTTGAAATAATTATTATAAGAATGGAAACCACATTAAATGGTAATCGCAAGTAGTACCATTATTCCATCCACGTTCGATGATTAAGTGAAGAATATAAAAAAAGTGGTTCCAGCCGGGATCGAACCGGCGACCTTCTGCGTGTAAAGCAGACGTGATAACCGCTACACTATGGAACCAACACGTGAACGCCCGATTTATAATGGTAATGTAAGATTAGGCTTGCATGGGTTATGGCGGGCAAGGTTCGAATTCTCGGGTCGAACCCCCCTTTGTAAATGAATTCTTTACACACATTTCTACATAACATAACATTCTACACACACACTATTAGCACTACACCCACACAATCAACTCTACAGTACAACCAACACACTCATATCTTCACAGTCCACAACTACTACACTTTGCAACTGTATTCAACAACACCAACTATCAACAACGACTACCAACCATCAACAATACAATTTGTAAACAATCAGAAGAATAAATAGGTATTCAAACTTGTTCAGTGGAGGGAAAATTATCGTCAGTAATGTCTTACCAAGACCCCGATCATTAGTGTCATAAAACTGATCTCTTCAAATCTGTGAAATAATCTAAATGAAGAACTAAAATCTCCCTGTAAAATCGCATTCTATTAACTGTTTATTATTTCTATTAAAGTGATCCCTTGATTGCTACAGCCCTAAGGCTGGGCATTGTAAACCTTCTCATGATAATAATTTGATAACGATAATTTGACTTAAGTCCCGAAGCGGTTCCCCATCACTGACATTTTCAGTTGCTCATACTTTAGTAGTTCTCAAAGTGGAATCTGCGATGCCCTAGGCAACCATGGTGCCATTCGATTTTTTTATAGAGACAAATTTCAGACACACGGTCCCAAACACTCCTGAAGGGGCACATGCTTGTTCCCATGATTGTCCTGCCAAAACATGCCTCCATTGCATCCAAATCAACAACAAATTCTCTATGAAAATTGTAGTTTCAAGTAGGTCAATGTCAGAGCGTCAATGTCAACATAAAATATAATATATACACTCTACCCGAAATGACGCAGTTCCCGCATTTTTGAAGTATTTTTTATGAAAATTTTTATGTACATTGTTAAAAGTAACAACATGGGCGTATCTCATTAGGATATTTTTAGATCAATATGTTATCTACTAATAATATGCTATATTTCTCGAAATTACGTTTTAAGCTTTACAAGGATTCGCGCATGTGAGTATAAAAGGCCCTGTCGTTAACCAAGGAATGTACATTTAGCTTGAATCTACTGTTCAGCATGAAGATGTTTGCATTTACTTTTCTCTTCGCCATTGTGAGTATCCAATTCTTTTTTTTTTTGTTATTATTATTGTTATGGTACTTACTATCAACTACGTCGTTGTATTTGCGCCATGTGGGGCACAGTGGCCAAAATCGACCGAATCAATTGACCGCGGGCATTACCCTATTAACAAACCCAGCTGAAACAAAGAACATAATAATCCACAACTCTTCAATTTTCTCATGATATTGAAATTATTTCAATTCCTTTAAGACAGCACTCGGTTATATTGTTTTTTAAGTATGTCAATTTATATAAATTTAAATCTCAACTTCAAAAGCGGACAAGGGAAATACAAATGTTGTTCTTGAGAAAGAAGACTACATAGAAAGAGTTGAAAACATGTTGAACTGTGACGCGTACTCAAAAATAAACAAATTACCTTTAATTAAATTTATCTCCACCACTATAGAAATAGTTAAATCTTCTCCCACACTGATTAATATAATTTCCACTTAAAAGTATTAAACTCTAATCCAACACTTCCACGCTTGTATGCATTACCAAAGATACGTAAACCTGGAAATTCAATGAGACTTATGGAGCGAAAAACAGAGCGGAATGGAAGAAATTATATTTAATAGGATTATGTTCAAATAATTAGTGTTATTATTTCAAAATAGGTGTGCATGGCAAATGGGGCCCATGTCAACATCAATCCGGAAAACCACTTTACCGATAATGATTACTGCATTGATGTCCCTTGTTTCTCAGCCACACTTGAACAAGCATTCTATCAAATGACTAATATTGGTGATATGAAGAAATGTGTTAACTCGGCAAATGATATAGAGTTGGTCCAGTTAGTGGCGAACTACGATGCTACCGTTCAGGATGCCGTCAACTACGACAAAAATACCCAAAATCCACTTATCTACCAACAAGAGAGGTACAGAGTTTTGTATATTGCTGCCAACACTTTATGGAATTTGACAAATTTTATTCAACAACATTTGGAAAATAAATCTCCGAAGGCGGTGCAGGATTGCTTCAAGTTACCTTTGCAAAATGCCTACGATCGCATCAACAGCCTTAATAAATGCTGGAAGAAAAAGGGAGACCAAGCTTGCCAGCAAAGGAATTGAACTTGGCCATTGATTATTGGTTGATATTAACGCAATTTGTTAATATAATAAAACATTTACCTTTATCTTTTGTTTGTTTATTGTTTTTATGTGTTTTGTTTTTAATTTACCCTTAAGAAGGTTATTCAATTTCACATTTGCCCTATCCCGCGCGTTTAGTTTTAGTCGAACTCGAGTGAGTCCGGTTATGTATATATATTGCGTTGAACGCTACGCCGATTTTCATAGCGGTAATTGTAAAATATGGGCGTGCAACATGCAACGAGATCAGTGGCGCCATTTAGTCGCGTATCCAAATTTGCTGCAGGTGTAACGAAGAAGTAATATGCCACGAAAAAATGTTTAAACTCAAATAATGCCATTAGCCATGTCGCATGACGAAAACGTCGTAAGAACTCCGTTGTGTCAATAAATAAAGCGAAAGCGTACATCGTGGTAAACGTCGTCGGCGACTATTAGGTAAGCCACTGCAAAGCGTATGCATATATTGGAATATATTTTATGCGAAATCAGGAGCGTCGCCATATGCGCCCCTTTTCTGGAATCGTGATATCTGTTTTTGGTTGATTTTATTGTAAAAGTACATATTGTTAAAATATTTTTTTGCATTTTGCCCCCAGCCCTCGACGGATGGCTCATTCTTATGTTTTATTGAAAATGAATACATTTTGTGGAATTGGTAAGTTTTTGCAGCAAGTAAGTAATGATCTCAACGGGAATCCTCCCGTGTTCGTCAGTGTTAAGCCTCTACCACGCCACCCCCCGCAATGCTCACAATCAGACACGAGTACCAAATGAGTACAAAACACAGTATGAGTACAAAATCATGGAGTCTATTCATATGTTAAAAAAGACTCTTTAATTGTGTACAATTAAACCCTACTTCAGTCGCCCCCATAATTCATTTCCGGTTAAATAAATCAAAATAAAATTTCTCACATTCAACTTTCTCCTTTACAATTTTCCAAAACAAAACTTAAAATCTGATAAAATCACACGGAAGTTACCAACCATTACGTGACAACTTAAGATATCTTAAAAGTCACAATGTCAGATCAAACAGCGGAAATTTCCCTTAAATATCTCTTAAACGTAGGTAAACGTATTGTTAACTTCACATACAATTCATAACCTCATTTTACGATCTGATAATTCTCGTACAACCGGAAGGACATTGCGCGCACTTTAGCCCCGAAAAAGTAAGTGCTTTCGCTCCGGGGGAGCCTCTTACAAATTGTCACGGCCGGCAGCAAACATCCATTAAGTTGGCCCTAGTGCAGACATCGTGTTGACCAATCGGTCTGTCGTCAACAATCGTCGCAATCTCTATGCTGATTCAACTCAATAGAGGGAATGAGGCAATGTGGCGAAATGGCCGCAGTTATGCGTCATAAATTCATAAAATCGGAAAACACCGTAACGACGACGTTTACTCGCGAACTTTGGGACTGGCACCTTCTCTCTATGTGGACAAAGGTAGAGAATTACCAGCTTGTAATTCCCGAGGGTACGGCGACATTACGGTGGTAAGATTACTGATTGTACGACGGTAAGAGGATGAGCATGGCGCCGACCTGCAAAATGCAAAGCGGATGTAGTACTCAATGAAAGTCAAGTACTTCGAGTGGCGATTAGCAGGTAACGTTCCAATGTGTTATTTCTCAGTATATTCATATTTTTTGTAGTAATACGAAGGATCAATGCTTGGAAGTGAGAAAAATGAAATGGTCAGTTACATTTATCTTGGTCTTTTTTTAACATTTTAGCACTTACGAGCTTACATTCAGGATATTAATTTTGGTTATGATTGGATTAGGGCAGTTTTTATTAAGTTATTTTGAGGGTAGATATGATTCCTATATATTTTTAAACCTATCTTAATTTTATATTTATAGATTCTTTTTTCTATAGGTGCTAGGTTCTTTAAACTGGATTAGGCTATTAAGGGATAGGCTTAAAACGTCGATGATTTAAAGCTGGTTACGACAGTGCCAAATAAACGACGTGAATATCCTCTAAAAATGTACAGTGCGTGTACTTTATATATTTCTTTTTATATTATTTCATTTCAGTTTTATAACATTTCTTTCATTCCGCTCTGTTTTTTGCTCTATTCCTTGCTTCTCTTTCCTGAAAACCCTTTCTTTTAATTAACTCAGTTATTTTGTTTCTCATGTTTTCCTTGGCCTACCTCCGGTTCTCTTTCCTTTCCGGCATGAAGAATTAAAGAGAAACGGTATGAAGATGAATATTGGGAAAACAAAAGTAATGGCAATTGAGAGAAGAAATGAAAGTGAAAAAATGAAGGGGAACACAGAACTAGAAGAAGTTGAGCACTACAAATATTTAGGAGTGGAATTGGACAATAAAGGATCGCAAGGACGAGACATCAACATGAGGATAGAGAAGACCAATAAGGTATACTTTGCATTAAATAAGTATATATTCAACAAAAAAGAGCTTTCAACAAGGACAAAAGTAAGAATCTATAAAGCAGTGTATCGACGAATACTAACATCTACGGTTGTTTTATTTTTAATAAAGATAATAATAAGATAATAATAATAATAATAATAATGGAGATAATAATTAAGTGGCTCGGAATATAATAGCCATTGGCGGTGCACTTTTTCTCTGTTTGATAAACGAGGATAACAAAAAAGTGAAAATTTCCTGAAAACACAGCAGCAGTAGTATTATTGATTGCATTTTATATCTTGGGTGCGTAAACTTATTGTTTTACTTATAATGTTTGGGAAATGATGTAATTCCATAGGTTATTAAGCCTAGAATTGTTTTATTTTAATTTTATTTTTTTTAATTTCTTTTGGATTTCAATGGTATATTTAAGTTGGATTATTTTATTTACAGGTAGGGTATGTTAGAGTTCACAGGTTTTGAGATTGGAAGAGTTATAATTGGTTATGGTCTATTATAGTTATTTCCTGACTGCGTTTGTTATAATTGCCTTGATTTCTCCCTCTTGTTGTATAGTTCGCGTGTGTGTGGTGGATGGCCGTGGTGGATGGCCGTGGTGGATTCAAAAAAGCAGCGAAATATTGCCCAATCCTGGACCAACCGGAAAGTAAAGTTGA
>JAODAC010007568.1:0-18181 GCA_027575185.1 Mimaenictus wilsoni
ATATTAACAAGGAAGATACCACTTAAATTAAATTATTACAGGTTAAACGAATTAATTTAACAAAAACGAACATTATGTAAAACATAAAAAAAATCAAGAAAAATACTTAAACAAACGAACATTGAGAATAATGAACAATCGCACAATTATGCCATATGTTTCGAGTTTGCTTGCGGCAGCTTCACGAAGTCCTCATTATCCTCCATTATTTTTAATTACGCTACCGTGCACGACAGTACGCGTATTCTCATCCAGCGATATTATCCTTGAGCAGTTGCCATAATCATCCGCAACATTCGCTGTTCCTGGCCCACGTATCTGACACGTGTTTGTCATGAACATACCTTACCGTCGTGTAGTCGTGGCATATTTTTTAATTATACTTCACATTTTGCCATTACCCATTACCCATTACGTATCACCCATTCACCCTCGTGTATTTACTTCCATTTCCATTTATCATATTGTTTGGTACATATCACAACGAATTAATAGCCACTCCAGGATCAGCTCCAGTCTCATTCGCAGGCAAGGGAGGGCATCGGGCGTGCGGTAGCAAAGCTGGGCAAGGAATACAATTTCTGTCGCTATATGAATTCTAAGCGAGCATCGTGTCCATGATTACAGCGACTCTCTGCGGGGCAAAAAGTTGCCGCTTCGTCGTGCTCATCCCCGACTCTGGCGTTTTCATTATCCTGCCACTAACATATCAGAAATGGCCGTGGCGCGAGGGCGGTACGAAAAAATATAGACGTATTTGTATTCTAATAAAAGATAAAGGATATTTGTCACACATGAATATGTGGGAATGTGGTTCTGATAGGCAACAGAGTTGATGGAATAATTTTGCTGCTTTTCATAATCCGACTGGTGGATTCCAAAAAAAAAGGAACATGAGAAAGAATAAAGAAGGAATATAGGATATGTGAGACTAGGTTGAAAGTGTTCCCTTACTAATGATTCAACATATAATAACTTTATTAAATTTTTAAACTTTTTACAATGAAAAAAAATGCGAAAAGTTTGAAAAATATTTAATTGAAAATATGATCCTCTAATGCTCCTGTAAATACACCTGTAAAAATAGAACCTCATTAAAATTTTGCCGAATTTATAAACAAACAGTCATTGGGGGAAATTGTTTTCCATTTGTAATATTTGCATGAGAGATTCCTTGTTTTCGGCCTCGTTGGCCCGAAATTGTGGAAATCTCTCGCACAGTTGTCGTCGGATGTGCCCGTCCGTCGTCGACGCAACGGTCCATAAAACGGAGACACTCACTGCTTGTTCTACATTCCTCTCCCCAAAGCAGCATCGTGGCGGCGGCGGCGGCGGTGGTGGCAGTGGCGACGATGGCGGGCAACGTGGTGGGTGGTGAACCAGGGGCGCACTGAGCGAACGATTGCTTCCTTCCTTCGCAGCCAGCACGCGACTTTTGCCAAAACGCTTCCCAGCGATGAGCAAGCGAGTTGAAACATACCACCGGGCCGAAAGTCCGGGAGGGTGGCGAAGAATAGGAGGCGGTAATAGGGGGCGGCCGTACGAGAATGCCCGCAGTCTGAAGGAGGATGGTACAGTGGAAAGGTCGAGTAATACGGCAGTTCGAACGATAAAACCGCCAGCTAATAGTCGTACGAAACTCGTACGTTTTTATGAATTACTATATCTTTTTAACCAGAGCAGGACTTTCATTACCTTAAATATGTTTCACTAAATATTTAACATTAAAATTAGAATTCAAAATCTTATGTTAGCAATTCTCACAAATTATTGTAGCCTGAAATAAATCACTTGAAGAATATCTAAGGTTTTAGTGAAAAGGCTACACATTCGACCCTGTAGAGATATTTTCTAACATGCTGGATATTTACAATGCTCTGTTTTCTCCGCGTGAAATATGCACCGGCACTCGTTTTATAATAGCCTCTCAGTAATGCTGTGTAATATTGGCTGCCTACATCAGCGCTACTACGTTGCCAGACGTTGGGAAAATGGGAGGTTATGTAGGTTAAAGGGCAAGTTGCAGATAGCTCTAGTGCTGCGGGAGTCATGGCAATTTGGCATGCATCCATTCGCTGAATGCACGTACAAATCTTATCACAACCAATAAATACTAACGGCAGTAGAAGGTTGCCATCTCGCGGACAAAGGTTAAAGTACACCAAGCAAATTGCAAGCGACTAATTGAGTCGTTATTGTGTGTTCTAACATGCTTAACGCTTGAAATATTGTTATACGATGCAGAACCTTTTTGCTCTGTCGCCAAACTTTGCGCCAGTTTATGCAACTTTACTTAACTCTAGACAACGCAAACGCGGCGCGGTTTACAACGGTTGTAAAACTACTGCAAACTAGTTTAGTCGCATTCCTTCTCTCTCATGCCGTAACGCCACAATGCGGTGAAGTTGCTCCTTCTTGTTTTGCTGCCGGAACATTACCTGTTGTAGATTCGAGTTAGTGCGTTGTGAATTTTACACGTGGCGGTTGAATTTTAAACTTCTCTCATGTCGACATTCATGCAACTTGAACGCCGTGGAGTGCTCTTTTTGTGTAAGACATAACCCCTTTGCTGGGACGTGATTTCGCCTGCTTGAGCTTCATAGCAATGCCACCAAACTTATAAACACGCGGTTGGCAAAAAATTGTGTGCAGCGTGGGATTCGTAGCGAATCGTTACGGTTGGAATATCTTGACATGCTGATGGCCGGTATAAAACTGAAGGATTGCTGGATGGATTTCCCGAGATTGGAGGATGGTTTCGGGGATTGTTGGGCGATTTGTGCTCATCGGAAATCCGCTTATGACGCATCGTTGACCTGCATCTTATGTGCTTATTGAGTTGCCTGCATTCTAGATTCTGCTTCGAGTAGATATTGATGGCTTTAAGGAGTAGGTGTTCTTGCAAAATTTCCAGAGATTTTCACAATTTTGGATCACAGGATTAATGAGTAAGATTAAGGTAATATGGATTAATCATATTAGGATAGGTTTTTTTGGATGTACGCTTAGAAAGGCAGATTTACCGCATGCTGGACCGTGTGGAAACATGCGTTCAGTAAGCGTGCGTTAAAACCATTAACAGATGATTTAAAGAAGCTACTAATGAAACGTATTATCGCATGTGTTGGAAACCTTTAGTACACGTGAAATAAGATGACATGTGCAGCGCAGATAACATTGCAATGCTGTGTGTAAGCGTAGCATTTCGTGGTACACCTTGTAGATGTTGACAGAGAGCGAGTGGTGGGTGGGGTGTACCCGGATTGGCCGAGGGTAGATGAGAACAGTGGATGTACGAGGTAGGGATGCATGGTGCGGGAAGTTGGAGGTGTGGACCGCAATCGAGGTGTTGTAATATTTTCGTAAATAAAATTACTCACATTTGAAACTTCATCGTATCAGCTTCTCTCCGCTTAATCATTACAGTCAAAGTACGGATAGTTCAGGTTCTGCTAAAATAAAAGATACACAGGTTGATGTTACTCTTCTTAACAACACGTATGTTTGTTTTGGTCGTCATGGTTCCATATTATGACGATTTAATCATCCAAATGACTTTAGAACAAACCTTTGCTTAACCATACGAAAATATACCGAATGATACTCGCAAGTAAACGATTATTTATGCACTTACCTCCATCGGCACACGCCTCGTTCTTGTTTCTAACTGCGTGCACAAAATCGTCATTAGCACACTTGTATCGTTATATACTATATTCTTAAGATTTAAACATGAATATCCTACTTAAATCATTGAATATAGATTTAATTATACAGAATAACACTGAAGCAAAGAATTTAATGCTATTTAGTATTCTCATCTTACACTATACTACACAATTCAGGTAAAATGAAGAAAATTTGATACTGCTCAATATTCAGCAAAACTTATAAAACTTTCGTACTAGTCATAGTAAGATGGTTATATCCTGCTCATGGAGCCTTCAACTTTCCAGAATTATACACTCTCGGAAGTAATATTTTCCCCATGATAGATATACTTTCACTATATTACTATAATTTAATCAACTTAGTATTATACCATGTGTTCAAACAAATACCGTCCGTTCAATCCTGTCTTGGATTGTACTTGCCTAGAAGATTAATTTTGGAAGAGGTTAAGTTATGCAACATAGGGTATACAACCCCAAAGTTAATCCTGATTGAATTCGATTTACTAAAACGCACGTATAAATATACATATATCTTGTTAAAAGTATTGGAAACGTGAAAGTTTTCCTCCTCCCGAAAGCGCTATGCTGGCTGTAAGCTCGAGCGGCGAGGAAAAAAACAGCGAAGCGAACGGGAACGAACAAAATTTCGAAACGGGGAAATGCCCCAAGTGGAAAACTAACTCGGTGCGCAAAGTTTTCCATCCGCATGTCTCCGACGTCTTCCACGTCTCAATCGTTTATTATTATACATATTAAACGTAACTTGAACTTATTAAAGTTAATGAAAGTTTTCGCCGAAACTTCGCCCGCCCGCATGTTATTCAACTTTTCCGACGTACAATTCGAACTTTATTTATGCGCCACGTTCGCGTTTTTTTTTTGCTGGACCTGCCCGCAGCCGCCAAATGGAAAATACAGGCTAATAAATCACCCGCCCAGCGCCGCTTGGGTTTTTATATTGTTTATAATTAAATGCATAAACGTGAAAGCGCGGCCGCGACGAATTATTGCGAATGAACCGGAAAATTTAATAAATTCTACCCAGCAAAACGAAAACAATCGAATTGAAAGGAGTAGAAAAAAATGCAAATTACATCGGTCGTAATCGAATGCAAATTAAATACGTGGACATGCAAATTGAATTAACTATTGCGCGAAATGAACACCACACTTGAATTAAAACAGCGCAAAAAACGCAATTAAAATGTGCCCAAAAATCCGCGTGTTGTTATTAATGGAATCGCGGCAGCAAATATTACCGATATTTGTACGTAAATCACTTTTCCATCATCCGTATGCATACATATTGGTGATCTACGTAATTCAATCGTAATATTTATATTTAATATCAAATATCAAGCGCAGAAAATCATTATTTATTGTATAATTTTCCATGGGACTGTTTTACTTGCGTGGTTACCGAATTAATTACGTTTTAATTTGAACGCATATCTTGAATTATGAGATTATTTTATAACACATTAACCGAGTCTCCCGGAGAATTTAATTAAGCTTATTTAGGTCTTTTATATTTTTTGCTTTGATTTGATGAAGGTAGTTTTTATACGTTTTTTTTTTCTTCCTTCGGGTGGAGAAATGGAGGGAAAAATACTGTAGCCTAAGGGTGTTAATTTAATTCCGGGGCCGTTAAAGTTGCTTGGATCCTCGTGGCACATTCGGAACATCTAATCAGGGAGGTTTCCGTGTCAGGATGTTCGTTAGAAAGGTATGTGGAAAACGTGCCAAACGTGAGGAAAGATTGCAACTAAAATGATATATACATAGAAAAAATAAAATCGTGATACAAAGAAATCTGGTCAATGGTTATTCCTATTCAATTAGTGATAATTAGATTAGTCATCGTTCTGCGTCAAGGATTTTGATTTATATTCTAAATGATTCTGTGGTTTGCACATTGTTGAGTTGGTTGCCTAAGATAGGGGTTGCTTGCTGCGCCACTATGTTTAAGACGTTGGCGATACGCTCAGTAGCAATTGGGAGGGGGCGCTGCGCCACCATAAAAGCGTGGTACACGCCGAATTCTTCCACAGATCATATAAGAAGCCCAACTCTGGCCGATTTGTTTGGATTAAGTAGCGCCCCAAATGGCAACAGGAAGAACTAAAATCGAAGATATGCAACCATCACATAGGATATATCTATATCCCAATAAATTCAATCATAACAATTAAAAATAATTCAACAAGCTAAGCATATTTGTTATTTATTCTCACAAAAAAACATTACAACTAAAATTGTAACAAAACAAAGAACGGAACTTATTATCACACATGTTTATTCAATGTTTTATTTCACTATTAGTTACGCTAATATATCACAGTCAATAGCACTGCACTAGCAACATGAATAATACGGGCGAGGAAAGTCACACGCCACAATACTTTACATAACATAACAAGTGCAAGAAATTACATTGCATGATCACAAAGGCACATAAAAACGGTTGACATTGAAATGAGGAGGTTAGAATCCATAGATTACGACCATCGGTAATTTATGTTCAGTCATCTTCGCGTTTTCAATAAACGCCGGTGCTGCTACATTTGTTAGCAGGATACAGCCGTACCGCCTCTTCCTCTCATAGGTCTTCCCCCTCACCCTTACTCCACACCCCCTGGATTCTGCCTATTTCTCCTCTGGTGAGTTGTCGTGTTTACTTGTATTTTGCATTTTTGCATTTGTGTGTTCATTGTGCCGTTGAAATAGTCGTTGTGCTTTTTTTACATCATGTATTTTGAATTTTGACATCTGAGGTGAGCTTTGAGTAAAACTTGTGTCGCGATTGCTCAAGAACCTTAGCAGAAGATCCAGTTAAGTCTGGTCCCAGGCTATCAACGGGAAATAAATTAATGTTTTCAAAAACGGCGACTACCGCATAACACACATATTATTTAAGACGATTGATGTCCCCTTCAAGGCAAGATTCCCTATTCAGAAGGTTCAGAATACGAAAGGTTTTATAGTATCATTTTTGATACGACTAATATTCTAAAACCAGGTCTCTTGAATGTATTTCTAATTAGGTTCTAACTTGTTCCGTGTTTACGTTGAAAATGACTGGTCTGTAAACAAAGAAAACTTTTTATCTCTACTATTACTGGGATAGTTCGCAGACTGCATGAAGAACGTCAATGCAAAATGGATTGTTTGCGTTTGCGTTGCATTCATAATTGCCTTAATCAAGTTGTTTTCGTTGCCCATAGCGCAAACAGACGAGCGCGCTCTTTCGTGCAATATGCATGGTGCATAACCTCAATTTCCAAGCCTCGAGCGCATGGCCGACACCAACCAGGATACGAGGATAGATTATGATAGAGTAATTAAGATGCGTTTGTTAATGCATCACCTTTGCCTTTAGCCCGAAACATCCATCGTGTAGATCAATAGCTTTTAATCGAATCAAGCCAACCCCAATTTTGAATTAGATTCATCTTGTCCTATATATTACTTTACATTCATTATTCCTTGAGATCCCTTCCTTCAATTTGTTTTTTGGTAAAGTGTCTGGAACAATATTTGAGGTTAAGTGAAGGTAACAACGGGTTTCCGGTACTAGTTCGGATGCATTCGGTCGCTGGAATACTTAATCCAAAATGAAATGAGAGGTGTGGTTGAAATTCTGGACCGGATAGTAGAAGGGTGTCGGCGTTCTTATCTTACTACCAACTCTCAAACCGGAATCGACCAAAAACAGTCTGGCACGACATGCCCAGTGCTATTCTATGACCGACATAGGGTTGGATATGCTAACGACGATGTTTTTTTCCATCCCCAAAATGCGTTGATTACCAGCATCCTTGAGCCGGTCACGCGAGCATTTAATTACATTTTTTTATAACGGTTTTATCATCTCATTCCAACCTTCATATCAACCTTCATCCCACATTCATACAATTGAAAAATTCAACCCAGGCGATATTAAGATCCACAGAAATGTCACACCGTATTAACATTTAATATGTATTGTTACAGATTCTCCAAAGAAACCATACATTCTCATTGACAACAGAATTTTGGATCCGGGAAATCTCTTTATACCGGTCAAGGAGAATACGGACTTAACTGTGTCCTGCGTGGTCGATGGTGGCAACCCTAAACCTGCCTTGTCATGGGATCTCAGCCTTGGTTCAGCTGCTTTACTAGAAGCACCTGAGGTGACTTACCAAGCGCCGAATATTACCGAAACGGTTCGTGAACAGAAAGTGGGTGCAAGGAATGATGCCAGATTAGAAAGGGTTATGAGGGGACACCATAATGCCACATTAACATGCATTGTTCATCATTTGGCGTTACTACAACCTTTGAACGTCTCTCTTCTTTTGGATGTTCAATGTAAGTATATTTATATAATTGACAATGACCTCTAATAAGTTTTGATGAAAAATCATGGATTGGTATAATTTGGAATAAACATATAAATACGTCGACAGTGTAACTATGGAAAACTCGGACTTGTTTTTATTAGGACAATATGTCAAATAACATTTTAGTCACATTTGGGCAAAACAGGATCTATTCCTAGCTCTCAACATTGCTTCGAAGCAATGTCAAAATTCCTCGTGCAAAATAGAACGTAACTAAACCTATTGCGCTTATCATCATTCAGTACCACGCTCATTAAACCAAAAAGCATCTCTCCTTCTCCCACCTAACTTCTACGTACATACGGACACACCCACACTCCTCATCACCTCTTATCAACGAACGGGAAAAGACAACCGATTCTTCGTTTTTTGGAGAGATCAACTATGTGGTGTGGTGTGTTGGGTGTGTTCAAAATGTACGCAATCAGAAAAGTTGAGTGACTATGCACTACATCTGTGACAAGTGTCGAGATCGTACGAAGGATTTGTCGCAGCGCTGCCCCCGTTGTCATCGTGGGGCATTAACGATACACTACACTGATAGCTGCTACTGCCCAAAGTGTAATCGGGCTCTAGAAATCAAGTGCCGTACGAAACCGGGCTACCTCCCGCGTATTGGAAAGAAGATCAACAGCATGATACGCAACATTGGCAACTTGAGGTATTCGTCGTGTAATAATTGTGGTTTTGAATGTGGACTAGTCCATGACCCGCTACCGCCCGGTACCATAAACTTTGGCAACAGTGGTCTACAACAAGACAACTGCTCATGCGTTCCCTACACGCCATGCTGCTGTGATTGCTACGATCCTTGCGGTAATCAATGCTATCCACCCGTGGAGCCGTGCTGTCCGGGTGAACCTGATTGTTGCCCTGAAGATCCGTGCTGCCCAAATGCGTGCTGCACTCCATGCACTCCGTGCTGCAATCCATGCGGCTCCCCCTGCTGTCCACCTACATGTTGCAAGACCTGCGGTAAGCCCGTCTGCTGCTGTTGCGTATGTAAGAAGCCGCAACTCTACTGCAAACTTTCCCTATTCACCGTACTGTTCCTCCTGGCGGTGATGGCAGCATTACTATACTTCTACGAGAAGAACATTGCCAGTCAATGTAACACCTTGCGCAAATATAAGCTTTGGTAGAATATTCGTAGTATCTGCGATTTTGAGATCCAGTAGGCAATGAGATATTAACATCATGTCATTTTCCAAATATGAAGTTGTCAAATTACACGGCTGAAGAAAATTATAAGTGCAGTATTTTTTCGTCATCTATATATAAATTAACGGCAGGGTGTAAAAGTTTGTTGTTGTTTTATTTGATATGAACATTTCAAACAGACAATGCCCAAGAAACATGGCAAATCAAAGAAGCATACCGGCTTCAATCTAGTGCCATACAACGATCCCAAATCGCAGCCTCCTTCTCAACGAAGACACTCTTCAAAGATAAGGCGGAAGCAAATCGCGAGGAAGAAGGTAACTTCACAAAAGTGTTTTTCGCAAAATTCTGGGATCAACTCGATTTTTAAAGAAATATCTGCGCGACTAAGCTCAATTGAAAATCAAATGTCAGTACCGAGCCTTCCCAATCGACAATTTATTTACCACCCAAGTCTAACTAATACTGAAGGAAGTGAGGTGCAAACAGTAATTAGTTTGGAAGAAATTTATCATTTTCGCGAGGTGATTCTAACAGCATCATCGACAGTAACTATTCAAAATGAATAGTGGATACTATTTCCCATCGTTTGCGGATTCAGCAGATACTAACAGTTATACATATCGATACAGATACAAATATCATCCGCCACCGTCCAGTTATTTGACGATCTATGATTCGGACGATATGCCAGAATTAGATACTGGGAGAAAGTCTGGTTCATACACATACCCTCGTAGTCACCCCCAATCAATGAAGACAAGATGCGATGAAGTGTTTCCGAATAGGCCATGTCCGTCGAGAAATAAGCGATGCTGTAGATATGCTGAAGACTACATTAATGAGCATCCTTCAGAATGCACCTGCCGAGGGAGGTCTCCAAATAAACGAAGACCAAATGCCAGTCCATGCAAAGGACCGTGTGAAGCAGATCCTACATGTCAGAAATGCTTCCACTATCAGTTTGCACCAGCTCAATGTCAGATTCGGCAATTCCCTCCGGCGCATGTGAAAACTGTTAGCTATGAAAAGTACTATTTTCTGGGCGTTCCGGAATTCAATAAAGATGACAAAGCTCCAATGCATGCAAAATTTACGAATCTGGTGCCTTGTACTGAACCCAGACCAAGACCACCTCCCCTACCAGCAGCCCCTGCACTGACTACTGAATCTTCTTTCTCATCAGTGCTAACAGACGACTATCCGTATTCTTACTCCTATCCATATCCATACACGACATCCGTAGCCAGTTCAACGCTCTCGAATACTACTGATATAATGCAGAAAGAGGATAAAGGCTTGATGGCCCAAGCATCGTTGAAAAATCAAATGGTGAATAGTACTCCTTCGCAAAGGTCAATTTCTACGAATATAGATGATATGAAAACCAAAGTGGCATGCACCAATTATTCGAAATCAAATTTGACTGACCGTGGTTGTTTAACTATACCTCAATTGGGTGAGTGTATAATACCAATAGAGTGTCCTGCAAACGCCAACGCCGTCCAAAAAAAGGAAATCATTTGCGACAACGACTCTTGCTCGGCAATAACGGATTCACCACCGGACAGTTGCGACGCGTGCTGTGCTTCATACTATATGCAGCCTGAAAAATTAGGTGGGAAAAAATCACAATCATCTAAACGTTTACCGGGAGCAACCTCTAAATCAATATCTGATACTGTACTGCAAAAGTCATGCACCAATCAGACAGATGCACAAGCGTCAAGAGTGAGGGGTACTGTTAGATATAAGTCTATAGAGTCAATTCCATGCGAATGTTCTAAAGATAACTCGCAAAGAAAGGATAGAAAAGTTAATGCCCCAACAAAAACGAATGCGAGGGCTGGTCAATCTTCATCAGATACCAGTAGCACAGACACAATAACTATTGTTGCTTTTGGACCTAGTGTTAGTGAATATAATAAACGTGTGACGAATTCACCAATCAATGAAACTAAGACTAAGACAGTCAGCAAACCCATGTCAGAATATACAATTTATTCTGCAAGTGAAAGTGATGCAGCTACTGTTTTACGAAATTTAGAGAATGAAATTATGGAAGACGATAGACGTAGATCTAGTAATAGAAGTAGTATTAAATCTAGAAGTAAAATTCCAGGGCCTATTCATAGATATCAAAAACCTCGAGATAGTAAATTTTCTAAAAATTCAATTAGTCACTATGCGAGTAGTCCGGTTAAAAGACCAACATCTAAACATGATCAACATCGCCATGATCAGCATCACCATGGGAGTAGCTCGGTTAAAGGGCAAACATCTAAACATGATCAACATCACCATGATCATCACCACCACGGAAGAAGCCAGGTTAAAAGGCAATCATCTAAACATGATCAACGTCAACATGATCGACATCCACATACTCACCATAAACATAATCGCCATCAACATGAACAACATATTGATGATCAACCTGACCATCAAGGCGTTCATGATAGTACACAAGATGTTCCAAATGAAGAAGTAAATTTCTCTTCAGAACATGTAATTTGTGAGCATGACATGTATAAACATTCTTCCAATCGTGTAAATACTCTTGGTGATGTTAATGTCCATATCATTCCTGAGCCATCAACTGGTTCAAGTATATCGACGATGGCACCACACTATAAATATGCCTGCTCATCAAGTCAGAAATTCTCTTGTGCTTGTCCGTTTTCAAAATCTTATGATTCTCGAAATACTTCATCTGGTACCTATTCTGGGACCTGTTCAAATTCAGTTTCGGTTAGAAAAATTCGTTGTGTTTCATCTACGTCGTCACTGGCACCAGCTAAACGCATATCATTTCCAATTAGACGTTATATTTCAACATCTACACTATGCCCTTCAACTTCACGATGGATAGGTACCAAGTATTCATCCATTAACACAATGGAAACAATACCCGAATCACAGTGTGAGTCCTGCAGTTCAGTATCAGTAGTCACCCAAACTACGTGTTCAACTAATTCAAAATCACAGAATTCATCAACAAGCAGGTGTGCTAATACCCGTCGCAAATTACTTGTAAATTGTGGTTCTGATATGATCAGTAATGTAAATGGTCGTCAAGCAGATGCTACGTCCAGATGTTGTAAGAGGAGTCCAGGTCGACAACAACGGTGCGCTCGTAGTGGTCCTTCCCGTTCCAAGCAACGTGACTGTAAAAATCCGAACTGTTCGGGGTCCCGGAATCAGCGTGGAGGGAGAGTGAAATACGCCAAGAACTACAGCGTGGCACGACACAGTGAAGGTGTCTTCTGTATAGGAAGTACGTTCAGTTTGCATCCGAAGCTTGTTCAGACTATGCCCATGTTGGAGAACACAGGTAGCCAAGCAGACCCCTCCGCAATGCTGCAGCTGTTTGATCAGGAGTATGGCAAGTTGCGAGGAAGCTTTGCTAAATTGCCGCCAGGCGTCGTAAGTTTCATTGCGGAGAGACGTGTTGAGGAAACATCCAGTAATCAAGGCCATGTGATTTGTATCAAAAATCGTGGGATTCAAACAAGGAAAATATGTGCCTGTTTGATACATGATGAAATGGTCAAACAGGCCGTTTTACCTGCTTTTCCTCAGCACAGTATTTATGAACCTAGTTTCTCAGGAGATCTCAGACATCCGCAGGCGTATCCGACTCTCTTTGGTAGAAAGTCAAAAGAGAAGGAGACCAAGAAAAAGAAAGATGAGAAAAAAACGAAGAATAAGTCGTCTAGAGGTGATTTAAAAGAAGATGATCAAGACTATGATGGTGATGATGATGAAGAAGATAATGGTGGTCGTTCAAAGTCGGCGAAAAAAGAATTTAAGAGCAAAACTGAAAGTAAACCTGATCAAGCTCAGCGTGCTAATCAAAATCAAAAAAAAGCTCAGAATGAAGAAGATGACGATGAAGACGATGAGGACGAGGACGATGAAGACGACGAAGATGATGATGAGGACGACGATGACGATGATGAAGCTAATGATGATGAAACTGATGATGATAAGAATGATGATGATGATGACGATAATGATGTGAAAGAAGAGAAAGAAGTCAAAACGGAAGTTGGACCAGAACAAGGAAGTCGGTACGGTAGTGCCTACTCAGGTGGTAGACGGAGACGCGGTTGGAGTAAATGGCGAAAGAGGCAACGTACCCGTAGTTATGAATCCATGTATGGACATAAAAGATGTGCCACAAGGCGGCGAAGAACATATGCTAGGTCGGATGACACTGATAGTTCTCGCAGGTCAAGAAGACGTAGGCGAAGACGCCGAAATCGGTCAAGGCGTCCCGGCTCTTATGGCTCTCGATATAGGCGAAATCGTTGGAATCGCAATCGTTACGACAGTCGGGATTATGATAGTCGTGATGATGGTTATGAATGTGATCGTCAAGACAGGCATCAAACACCTCGAAATCCTCGAAATCAGATACCTCAGGAACATATGATGGATGGTCATAGTCAAGGAGTAATGTGCCACAATGAGTTTGGTCTTTGGCGACAGATGTTTGGATCTGAATGTATACACGAAGACTTCGAATGTGGTTGTCACGCATGTACATGGGATTATATTCGACAACCCGAGGTGATTTCAGTTTTTGTCTTCACCGCCTTGATGATGATCAACTTTATGCTACAAATTGTGGGAGCATAAATCCTTTTCGAGAAAAATTGTCTCCCATTGCCATTAATTGATGACGAATTATACACAATACGCCTTCAATGATTTGTCTTTTGCATTTTTTATTATCTCTACGGTTTTAGGTGGGATTAATTGAAGATCTTATAGCAGGTTTTACGCATTTTACGTAGTTATATACGCATCCTGGGACTGTTATGGACTCGTGTCGGGATCCCTTTTTTTGTGAATGCACCGGGTCACACAGAGGTGTAATTGCGACGGAAGAGAAAGGGGGACGTGTACTGAATTGGCAGCCTTTTATGATAGCGCGGTGAACGCGGTTCACATACAGTCTTTGAACGTCCAGAAATCAAAAAATAATCCTTCTTTTACGCGATAACTGATAGTTGCCATGCTCTCTTTCTCTCCCTCGGACGTGTTCGTGTTCGAGGCTGGGATCACAGGCAGAGCAGCTAAGCAGACATCTTAGCTCTTAGGTGGCCGTCTGGTGGAGACACTATCCAGACGTAACTTAAGCGTGTTGCAGTATTCACTTCCAAACTACCTCGGGGCAATTTTGCTTGCTACATATCTTTATTAATTAACCAGCTAGAGTTAATATAAGTGTAGAGGAGTGATCGGATTTAAAAAAAGCATTAAATACTTATCTATAGACTGAACAACTTGGCGAAACATAAAAAGCTCAAAATGTTTAAGTTCGTTAAAAATGAAGCGTCATGTTCATTTCTCTTCGATCCTATGCACTACACTCCGCCTAGTATTACAATACATGCATGGCTGACTTCCTTGGTGTTCCGGGGAGTGTATTCGTTGCTTTCCGTACCTTCCAACAAGTTTAAATAGTGCTTTCCTGCAAGTATTTTGGGTAAACATTTAACCTTGGAAATGCTTATAGTAGGGTTTATACAGTTTACTCGAAAGTTTTCAAGTTGGATTAAAGTCTATATAATTAGAAATATTTCTCTATATCCTGAATTGCCGACTTATACAATTCCAATATTTCGACTTAAGTTCAAAAAAATTCATCTTTGACAATCTACACGAATTTATTATGCTCTTGATGGCGCTATCCTGTAGATGTTTAGTGAAATTTGACGTTTTAGCTCTCCCCTTTCCTATGCAGCCTGCTAAGTAAAGCTTGCTCGACTTCCATTATCCTCGCCAAGTCAAATACACCCAGAGCAGTGGAAGCATTCGTGGCGGCTGTGAAGCGTCTTCCAACACGATCCGGTGCAACCGCGAAGCCAACCAATAGCAATACATAAATTTCCGATGGCATTAGAGACCCGCCAGAGCGTCTTCGGGTACAGGATTTCGCAAAATGAAGTCGCGCTCCACCTCATCTGTTAAAATTAACTCTACACAGATTAGAATATCCGGGAAAGCATAATTAAAGTATAATTAGAAAATACTATTAACTCCTGGTAACCTAATGAATAATATAAGAAAATCGTAAAATATAACAAGCCATAAAAACTTCAATTATAACACGATAACTAATTGTACTCAGACTTCAGAATCATTTTCCCCATACATAGTTTGAAGCTATAGAAGGTTATAAATCAGTCACTCTTGTCACATGTCGAGATAAATTCTTATGTTGTGTTGGTGTATCTATTTATCCAGATAGCCGGAAAGTTGGCTTATAAGCTCGAAGTTAAGTTTCCAGTTAAACTCCCTCTAGGTTCCCAAGGGAGAATCATGGTTGTGATAGGGGATGTGGGGATGGTATGCGGTAGTCGTCTATTTTCTTCCTTGAGAGGGCGGTAAAAAGCTTCGGACGCGACGAGACGTAACGAATCGGACGCTAGCAGTAGGGGACATTTTTGAGTGATTTATAAGTCACCCGCGTTTGGGACTGTTTCTACGCGTCTCTTTCTCTGATTCTGCCAAGTTAACTCTTTCGCTTCGGCAACAGATACACGCAGCGATATAGCACGCAAGAAAAACGCAGCCCATGAGACAGAACGAAATAATAATGTTAGAAAAAATGAAGCAGGCCAGCGAAATCCAAGAGGCGAATCGCAGGAATTTACTGCAGTTTAGTTCAATCTAGTCTTGTATCTTGTGATGATTAATGTTGCCAACAAATAAAATCCGTTTTGTCGGAACGATACGCTGGACGCGCAGAACAACGAACAAATCAAACTAATAAAACTAAAGTGCGAGACGATGACTGGAAATTGCAACAGAGGTTCCAGTATACACGGAATTACGGATTAACTTCGTTTAATATCGGCT
This sequence comes from Mimaenictus wilsoni, assembly GCA_027575185.1. NCBI lineage: Eukaryota > Metazoa > Arthropoda > Insecta > Coleoptera > Staphylinidae > Mimaenictus > Mimaenictus wilsoni. The sequence continues at coordinate 16,094 of JAODAC010007568.1, forward strand.
TAACTTTGCGCAACTGTGCTTGAACTTCGTTTAACCCCCGGCGACGAACTTTGTATGAACTTTGGCTTTCGGTTAATATCGCCGCCAATTCGAGTATCTCCGCTAATTTCTTACATATTTGTCAATAAAGCTATGTAATGCTAAACGTTCTGCGCTTTGTGTGCTTGGTGACTAACTTGTGTTTGGCAAGTCGTATACTAATATGTCAAGCTAAATCTAACATCTAGACTGAAGATAAACAAGATTCTATGCCTCTGTTCCATTATCCTCAAACCCCTCAGCTTTAACTATGCGTTATTAGCCGAAAACTATCTGTAATCTTTAATCTTGTTTGCTGAAATTTACTTGCCATTCTTTCAGGCGTCACGCAAATGTTTGTCTCGAACCGAAAACAACATTGTTCGAGACCAAAAGAGGATCATATTATCTTACTTCAATATCCGTAGTTCCCCCATCCACTGCGCACATTTGCGAAGATTGCCGAAGAGTTAATAAAGGCTCTGCCATGCCATTAAACGTATTAGGATCGGTTGTTAGCTTTCCAGTCAATATGTTTAGGCACTAATATGTTAAGTTTGTCTCAAGGACAAAACTTTTGTAATATATTACGGCGGTATCTTTAACTTCAAACTGAAAGTACCTCTTTGAAGGTTATTTCGAGGTTATAACCTTCAAATATATAGTGCTGTTTAGAAGTAAATTATCCGTGTTTTAGGTTGTATTCACATTCGACGTTTATTACATCTCTGTTTGTTAGTTTGAGCCTCTTGGCATATCAGTCAACTTGCTACATGTCCTCTTTTTTCATTTGCTGCTTTTTACGACCAGCATTCTAACGGTCTTTTGCGATTCTGAAGGATTGCAGCCTCGATGAGGATAAAGACGAGTATCGCAAACGTGTCCGTAATATGAATCGAGGCACGCCGGCCACGACCATCCGCGGCGTTCGCATTCATCCCCCACGGGCGCTGGCGAATCCCCGAGTGTGTCGAAGGATACATACTTCATTGCAGCGCCAGCTCGTCCTGTTAAGAGCGCAAGAATGATGTTATACGCGTGTGATCGCCGGGCGATGAGGAACGACTTCGGAAGCTCATGAAAAGAACGAAAAAGCACATCGCTAAGAAGGAAGGACCTTCGGACACTATAAAAAAAGGAAAGCGCGCGAAAAGGGATAAGCCCACGCGAAAGCAAAAAAATGTTGATATTGCGCTGGCGCACAACGACGCAATATAATACGAGCCACGAATATTTGCGATATTTTATGACGTCATACTGCATGTCGATGGGGATGCATAAACACGTTTATCGACGGTCGGCAGGAGATGACCGATCGAAAAATATCGCTCGTGGATTTGTCAGTTTTATGCTAGGTTTTATGACGAATGGATTTCATTTGTAGTTTGTTATTTGTTACGGTATTAATGCTGTATTTTGTTGCAGATACGCCATCGTTTGCTATTTCACGTGAGCCTGGTTTTGGGTTCCCGATCAGAGAGGGCATGCCTGTGTCCCTGAAGTGTGACGTGGACGCTAATCCGAAAGCTGCACCAATTTGGCAGAAAGATGACACTGATCCTCCGGTGCAACAAACACCTGATGGGTTTCTTAATTTTACGGAAATTCGAAGGGAACACAGTGGTTGGTACAAGTGTATTTCACGTCATCTCCTTGGAAGGTTTTCCAGTATTGGTTACTACTTGAATGTCAGATGTAAGTATTTTTTTATATATCTTTCGTAGATATAAATGTTGGAATTGTGCTCCCTTGTATCATAAACTATCGAGAAGCTTAAATATTATCGGTATGATCGATATGAATCGATAATTTTCTTCGATTTCTCTGCCATCTGCAGGAGCATAGCATAAGTTCTGAATTCAATACTACGTTTTGTTAAGTTTCATATCTATACAATTTTTTAAGCTCATTAGAGCTAAGATCTATAGTTTCTGTCCCCTTTTGGGGGCAAAAGATTGGGGACTCAGAAACTACTAACTGAATTTTCAATGAATAAAATATAACGAAAAATAATGAACAAAATCTACTCAAATTCAAACACAATATACTATTTTCGAACCCTATCGAATT
>JAODAC010007568.1:18281-28957 GCA_027575185.1 Mimaenictus wilsoni
TAAAATATAACGAAAAATAATGAACAAAATCTACTCAAATTCAAACACAATATACTATTTTCGAACCCTATCGAATTGTGACAGAAATTAACGACACTAACCATGATGAATGGACGAATCGCAGTAATGCACCGTAACAATATTCAGTTGACTATTGTGATTACGCGGATCCAACCAAATCATATTTATATAGATAGATGGATAGTGCAGTCGGTGGGATAACTGTTGATGCATGACTACGCCATTGGTCATGATTTAGAGTCAGGCGTTGTCATCGTGTTGTACCGCTGCCGCCGCCGTCGCAACCGCCACGGCTGCGACACGTGACACAAATGCACATAATAAGGGATAGATCAGCGGTGCACACACTCGCTCACAAACCAACCCACTCACGTCCAGCCACACTCGCTTACCCGCACATTGTTAACTGCAAGTGTTGCCCGCCTAAAACTGTCCTGCAGAAATGCCCCCATGTGTCTGAGGAAAGGGGACGGTGTGGCGGCGGCAGTGCGTGGCGGTTGCATCACTGCACCCCTGGCGACAGGCCACACGACGTTCGAGACTCGCCGTTTCCACCGATTCTCCACCACCGACGCGACGCCCCGTCAGCCAGTAATATATTATTCATTATTAATCCATCGCGAACAGCGAACGGTGCAGTGCAGTGCCAGGCATTGGGAGGCGGCGAACATCGCGACGGGTTATTAATTAAATACGTCTGGCCATAACTCAGCTGGGGCACATATTGGACCAGAGCACCCATAACACACGTCTGTACTTGCGAAGTCGTGTGTCAAGTCGGATAAAAATTAATCAAATAAATCGAGATTATTAAAACTTTTTAACTGGCGCTTGTTTTAATGGCACATGTTGACGATTTGTCAGATATTGGATATGACCGTCTTAGAAGTGTAAGACTTGATTATCTGACAATCAGTTTTAATAAAGTTGACGAATATGTGATCCCATCTACATATTCCATAAGCTGATTAATCCTAGATGACTCAGTCATCTATTGTACGATTTATACAGATCTGCAGTGCAGAGACTCCCAACATATGAGTGTTTAGAACATGCTCATATGTGTATTCTGATCACGAAGTTTCTAGAAGTCGTGGATCAAATTTTGAGCATTTAACCTACCATTTTTTAATTGATTCATGTTTCACATTTATACTAAATTATTTACTAACCGAAATATGAGATGAAATGAAACTTGTTGCACCACATTGTAGAATATACTAATGGACGTAATTTAAGATAATTGTTCGGTGTTCTAGAGAATTTATATCGACATCGGATTTATAGGTTTGTCAGGTTTAAAATACTGCAAAATACGAAAATGAAGTTGTAAAAATTTTTTACAATAATCGCTATAGTTCCGTCAATTTTCAAAGTTTTGCAATGGAATTTTGTAATTAAATATATCATTAAACGTACTTTAAGCTAGTCTTCATTATATGTGATTAAATGTATTAGTTTCCTTCAAATTTAATGTCAAAGGTGATGATTAATACTTGTTCACATTGAGACATTTTTACAGTTTAATTTTTTTATAAAAATCGCCATATTTTTCATAATTTTTAAAATTTTTCGAATAAAATTGTGCAATTCGATACACAATTAAACGTACTTTCCACTAGCCTTCATTGTATGTGATTAAATGTATTATTTACTTTCAAATTTAATGTCACAGATGATGATTAATACTTCTTCACATTCACAAATTTTTACAGTGTAATTTTTTATAAAAATCGCCATATTTTCCACAATTTTTAAAATTTTTCGAATGAAATTTTGCAATTCGATACACAATTAAACGTACTTCCCACTCGTCTTCATTGTATGTGATTAAATGTATTATTTTCCTTTAAATTTAATGTCAAAAGTGATGATTAATACGTCTTCACATTGAGAAATCTTTACCTTCTATTTTTTTTATAAAAAAACGCCATATTTTTCACAATTTTTAAAATTTTTCGAATGAAATTTTGCAATTTGATACACAATTAAACGTACTTCCCACTCGTCTTCATTGTATGTGATTAAATGTATTATTTTCCTTCAAATTTAATGTCAAAGTTGATGATTAATACTTTATCACATTGAGACATTTCTACAGTCAAGTTTTTTTTTTTAAAATCGCCATATTTTTCGCAATGTTTATAATATTTCGAATGAAATTTTGCAAATCCATAGAAAATTAATCGTACTTCACACTAGTCTTCAGTGTATGTGATAAAATGTATTGTTTTTTCTTAAAATTTGCTATAAAAATTTATCATTCATTACGTTTTACGTCAAAGAAACTTTCAACCTGAGAGACATTTGTTCCTTTTTAATCTTACTCTAAAATGAGGACTACAAATTTAAAATACAAAATAATAATTCATAAAGTCAATTTTATCAATTTCTTTTGTTTTGGACACAAACAACGTTTCGATTAATAACGCCTATTATGCACGATACTCGAAATATTTACCACCATTGTATCGTGCGTGTATTGTTACAATCCCTTGTTAATTATTTACTTTCTTGAGCGCACACAGTGCGAGCGCGAGTCCGGGCGGCCTCTTGTTTCATTCACGCATGAATTAATCAGTGCAACGTGTTTCTTTCATTCGCCCGCGTGAATAGCAAGGGCGCACACGCGTTATTGTCAACTGGCACAGCGGGTGGCTGCGGTTGAAATAATTGTCTTTTTCATGCGTCTCGCGGCAAGACCAGGCTTCCTTGCTTTCATTTCCATGTGTACATTGTTCAACCTTCAACAAACGCGCGCGGTCGTGACAAAAGTATTGTTTATTGTTTGACCCCTTTCGTAAATGCGACACGTATATGCTCAATTCGCAGCAGAGGAATGGTTATTGTAGGGCCACTGGGGATTACAGCGCCCTCTGTTAGCCCACTGCCACCTCGTGGACATTTCATTAATCATTCATCATTTATTTGCCAACTGGTTTAGTTAGTTTATAAACATTCAAAGCAAGAATTTAGCCGATCAAAAAATTGATCTAAAATTGCATTTCGACCCCGAAATATTATGACATATTTGGAATTTGTGTGTTTTTTTCTTTAAGAAAAGAGTATTCAGTATTTTCTGAAACTTAATTTTGATCATTTGAATTTTACATGGGCTCTTATGGGAAACGAAAAAAGGACCGTAACTCCTAAACTAATAATCGTAGGAACATGAGATTTTGCTTAATCAATTATGCATTATCGAATTATCAAGATTTCGCACCCAATATTGACCACAGGAGGGTTAGAATAATTTTGGCAACAACAAATTGCCAAAAACTGCCACTCTGATCTTTCTCTTTTTTTCAACGTTATATCTTGGAAACTAACAATCGTAGCGACTTGGGCTTGATCTTAATCGATTCAGCGATAACCAAATTAGTTACTCCGCGGTAACTAAAATCTGACAACTAGGAGGGGTACTATGGGGGTTAAAATAAATCCTAGAAATTGAAAAATGATCCACTTTGTATCCACTTTGGAAGGCTATATCTCGGAAACTATATAAGCTACTGACCCTATATTTTATGAGAACACGCAGAAACTATCTTAGATAATACTCTGTTAGTTTCATCCCGATCGGAGATAGTCAAAAGTTGGTCCAAAATTGCATTTTGAAATTGTATATTTTTCAAAATATCTCGAGAACGACAAAATCGACCAAAATATATTATGACATTTTCTGAATCAGCGCATTTCGCTCTATAAGATAGCATAGTTTGAGATCTATCTGAGAATAAATAGATAGGAAATTATTACGATATAATGAAATTTCGTCAAGGGGTAAGGTCTAAAAAATTTTCAAAATCTTAGAATCAAAATATCTCGGAAACTATATGAGCTATAGAGCCTATAATTTGACAAAATACACATAAACAATCACAGATAATACTCTGTTAGTTTCATCCCGATCGGAGATAGTCAAAAATTGGTCCAAAAATTGCATTGTGAAACTGTATATTTTTCAAAATAACTCGGGAACGACAAAATCGATCCCCATATATTATGACATTTTCTGAATCAACGCGTTCCGCTCTATAAGATAGCATAGTTTGAGATCTATCTGAGAATAAATAGATAGGAAATTATTACGATATAATGAAATTTCGTCAAGGGGTAAGGTCTAAAAAAATTTCAAAATCTTAGAATCAAAATACCTCGGAAATTATATGAGCTATAGAGCACATATTTTGACAAAACACGCATAAACCATCTGAGATAATACCCTGTTAGTTTCATCCCGGTCGGAGATAGTCAAAATTGGTCCAAAATTGCATTTCGCAGCCATTTAAGCTTGGTTTTAATCGATTCAGCGATAACTAAATTACGTATAACGAGAATATCAGATCAAACAACCAGAAGGAAAACTGTGGGGCTTAAAGTAGACCCAAGATTGTGAAAAATGTTAAAGATTTCTTTTTGCGTGGCTATATGCACTACCGACTCTATAACACGCGGAAAAAAATATTACCTAAATGATTTGTTTCTTTAATTACAGATGATATGGAAGTAACACAAGAGCCAGATTTTGATGTAGGCGAGTTGAGTTCACCGGGAAGGCAACTGGAAGTCGCGCTGGGTGGCGCCGTACAACTCGCATGTCCACCTGGTAATAAAAGCATATATTACCTTAAATCTTATTGTTTGTTCAGCACTCGTCTATATTTTATTTTCTCTATACCCTCACACACTATGAAATACAATTCTTGTGTGTATTCCACTCTATCTCATTTCCTGTTTTCTGTTTTTACGCCTTTTTCGAAGTAGTCTAGTCAATGTGATAAATGAAGTGGTTGACTAGTGCCAGGAGAAGCGAAGAGGAAGCGCAGTACAATCGGGAATAGGGCAAGAATCACGAATCGCGCGCGTAATAAATTTCTACCGCGGCGCACATAAAACTGACGCGCGAATAAAAAACAACGAAGGCGTGCGAGCGGCAAACATTAAAACCATGCCAAAAATCAGACGGCGCTGGCGGTGGTTAAAGAGGCGAAAACGAATTTCTGGCAGATTCACCGCCAACGGCAGGAGGCGGTTGAGAGTTGTGCACGCCGGAACGATCGTGATCTGTCGATGCTTTTGGCAACTTAACGCCGCTTGCGATGTCAATGAATTTATTAGCTACAGCTTTATTTCGCCCAGCTTGATTATTATACCATCTGGTTGCTAAATTTATTCTCTTGTGAAATTCTAAATTTTAGCTTTATCGTCAGAATATCATTTATTTGTCTTGTTGACTTGTTGGTTGTACTATTTTTTATCTCCTGTCTAGATAATCCTATCTACATATTTATCAGTTAAAACTCCATGAAACAATGTCAGCAGCCGATGTTTGTGCAGCAGAATGCGTTCCGCGCCGGGTCCGACAAAGTATAATAACCGTAAGGGCAGCTGATGCACGCAACGTAGTGAATGCGCTCGGTCAGAATAAAAATTAAGTGCTTTATTCGATATCGCGGAAAAGTCTAGGGCCTATAAAATAAATATAAATATAATTAAGATATTATACACTACGGTAAAAATATCACTGCCATCTTTTTATCCCCAGGAAACAATATTAAATAAAAAAACGGAAATTTGAGACCAACAAAAACATTCCATTATTTCCTTTTCGATATTCTTCCGTTTTCATATTGTATATATTTACGAAAAAAATCCTTTGTCTGTATGTTATCAGTGACACTTTATCAGCAATTCTCCGCAACTATCAGCTGCCTGGTCATTGGCTATCAGCTGGTTTTATCTTTATCTTTTCCTTTCTATTTCGTTTTGCCTTCCCTCCAATGCTCCCCCTACAGTACGTCGTATTTTTTTCTTGTTTGTGCGTGTGTTGCAATCACCGTTGTGTTTAGCCCTGGGATGAATCCAATCTTTTTCTGCTCCGTTGGTTAGTTTAGAGCGGGTTGCGGGTTTTTGGCGACGAGGTCAGCGCGCCCGGGTGGGAGTTGCGTATGCGCTAAACCCTCCTGGGGTCGTATATCACGACGAATACGCTGACGATTCCGCATCCTTTCCCCGTTTCGGGATGGGATGAATAGAGTTTAGATTAGCATCAAATTGGTGTGTGACGAGCATAAACAAAGTATATTTTATGGATGTAGGACGTGGATATGGACACTGTTCAATCTGATAGAATCCTGTCGGGCATGCGGTTTAACAGCGCATAAAAAAACTTTTCGTTGCCTTGTTTCATTCGAAGTTTGTTTAATTGCTTGAACTTTCTATTGGTATAACTTTTATTGCCTTTTAATTGATTTACACAACGTTTATGTTATTACCTAATTTAACTTTGCTTGACCTATCAATAATGATCTAATAATCATCAACTTCGGACATCAACTAATCCAGCGGCATTTACTTCATATTGAAACGTTAGTTTGGTGTGATCATTCCAGGAATAACTGGTTGTTGGACAAGAGTAGAACAGGGTACAGGACGTCTGGAACCACTAGGCGCGTCTCAGGAACTTCGACTGGATCAAGTTCTCTACCAAGAAGCCGGCGAATATCGATGTGTTGCACCCAATCGAGATGCGATGAGAAAATTAGATTCATTACGCACTGCTCTTAGTATACACGTCGCTGTTACTGGTAAGTGCTAGTAATACTCTCTACAAGTTATCTCTACGAATTAGCCTCCAAAAATTTCAATATCCTGAATTTTGAAAAAGTAAATTACAAAATTTTATAAATTCCATTCTGCCTTCGCTCCCCTAAACACATTTAGGCGCACCAAAAAAACGCCCATCCGTATTTTTAACCTGTCACCCTACCCACGAAAAAAGGGTTGAAACAATAAAACGAAAAAATCTAGCGTGAAATACCCGCCCGGATTAAATTTGTGCCCGTCCCCAGGTCCATGGTGTGTATTTTATCATTCATTATCAAGGGGATGAATTTTTATGCATCCTGCACTTTTTTCTGGCCATCCAACACTTCATTCGCGTTGGCCGGGCACATTTTTAAAAATACGAAGCTTTTTAATACTATAAATTTTTGATAAATGAACAAGGAAAGGAATAAATCCCTGCAGAGTAGTTGTCTGCTGTTTGTCGTCAACAAATTGGGAGCTGTAATCTTCCTGCTGTGGTTTTGCCGCCTCCTCTCGGGGCGTTTTTGAGATTTATGATTGGCCAATTGATGGCAGCCGCTGTGGCAAAAGATTCGTCACCAGCAATAGATTGCTGCCGACTTTAGGGATTTCGGGGCTTCATAGGAGTTGAACGACTTTCCAATATCTTTCACATTTTGCCGACTTAATATTTTTACATCGTTTACACGAAAAAGAGATTGACACAATGCACCATTCTAATCAATGAATGTATCACAAAGATGATATTATAGAATAAAAGGTAGAGCAATTATTAAGAAGTATTAATAAGTTATCAAGTATTAATATCAGAATCAATTTGAGTGATTATTTAAGTCGAACTTTAGCGAAAGTTAATTGAAACAAGGAGAAAGCGGCCGGTCCGACAAGAAATATTAACCAAGAGAGATAGAGAACGGGTGTAAAAACGGCACCTGCTGTATGCTACGCAGTGAATGCGCCTGGTCCGAACAAGGTACTTTAACGTAGCAGAAACGTCAATTATTTCGCTTAGCTATAAATATAACTAACATACTATACACTAGGACAAAAATTGTTATCTTTTTATCTTCAAGAAATAATATTGGATAGGAAAACAGAAATATGAAATTAGAAATAACACTTTAACATTGATATCAAGATTTCATTTATGTAACTTGTTGACCAGTTATTTTGTCAAGGGGTAGTCAGACAAATAGGAAGTAAATTAAATCTGAACGAACCAATGTCAGCAGCTAATGTGTGCAGTGTAGAGAACGCGCCCGGTCCAACAAAGTATATTAACCAGGACGGAAAGTGCCAACGTTAGGGATTTCGGAGCCTCATAGAAGTTAAACGATTTTCCGATATCATCCACATTTTACTGAGTTCATATTTCTTACATCATTTACACGATAAAGATTCTATGTACCGTTCTAATCAATGAATGTATCACAAATACTCGTATACTGAAGGATAATAGGTTGAGAAATATTAAATATTAAATAAATATTAAATATTAAATTAAATATTAGAGAGATAGAAAACGTGTGTAAAGACGACAGCTGCTGTACGCTACGCAATGAATGCGCCTGGTTCGAACAATGTACTTTAACGTAGCAGAAACGTCAATGATTTCGCTTACCAATAAGTATAACTAACATATTATACACTAGGACAGAAAATTCACTATTATCTCATTATCTTCAAAAAGCAATATTGATTAGAAAACAGAAATATGAAACTAGAAAAAATCACTTTAGCATCATTATCAAAATTTCATGTATGTGACTTGTTGATCAGTTATGTTAACCAGGGGTAGTTAGACAAAGAGAAAGTAAATTAAAACTCAACGAACCAATGTCAGCAGCTAATGTGTGCAGTGTAGAGAACGCGCCCGGTCCGACAGATTATGTTAACCAGGACGGCAATGGCCGTCTTTAGGGATTTCGGAGCCTCATTGAAGTTAAACGATTTTCCAATATCAACCACATTTTACTGAATTAATATTTTTTACATCATTTACACAACAAAGATTGACGCAATACATCATTCGAATCAATAAATGTATCACAAAGACTCGTATACTGAATGATAATAGATTGAGAAATTAATATGAAGTATTAATATCAAATATTAATATCAGAATCAATTTGAGTGATTATTTAAGTCGAACTTTGGCGAAAGTTAAATGAAACAAGGCGAACGTAGAACTTTGTACGAGACTGTATTCAATTTCCTTCAGTTCTCATCACAATCGCACTGTGGAAAAGGGCACTCAACCCCTAAAGGGCCTGATGCTGCGCAGAAGATTGGGCAGTGAAGATACGTCCGCTCGTAGTCGTGAGTTTCATTCGAAACGAGTATCGTTTGCATAAGCAAAAGTGCAAATAGCGCGCACCCCTTTCACCAGCATCTTGCACAACATTCGTTTTCATTTCGATTTCTTTTCCGTTCAACGCCACCCACGGCCTATCAAAAGACGGAGAACGCAGATACTTGGCACTGAAAACTTCGTCTCGTGTTTATTTCCTCTTTATCTCCGCCGAACTTTCGCTCTAAAAACCGGAAGGGTGTCGGTGAGGTCGATGAGGCTGTATAAGTTTCAATGTCCCTGAGGGTTGTTTGCTGATGTCGATGGTGAGCCCTTGTCCTCGTCTGATTAGTACATTCGTCGTTACCACAATTCCGCTTCTACGCGGAACTTTCTTCGTTTTTGTATGCGCGTAAGGGTGGCGAACCGCCGACATGGTTGGGTAAATGTTGCGGTTTTATTCGTTAAGTTTAATTAAAAAAGTCGCCGCAAGCTACTGCTTGACGGTAGCCTACTTATAAGTCATACCTTCCCCTTCAAAGGCGATCTTTAATAAACAACATTAATAGTAACGTATTAAATGTCACGTATATTTAACATTAAAGGAGGTATCAAATAAATTATAAATTATAATATATTATAATTATAAAACAAACTGATCAAATTCTGCAAAATATAAAAGTCTGTTTTTTCAGAAATTAAAACTTCTGAAATATGTCTGAGGAAGTCGAAAGATTTTTTTATTATATTTGCCAGAAATTACGTCATTGTGTTTTTTATATCTTTGGGGAGAGCTTATCGCCGCAAACTTTTCTAAATTCCGGATTAAAACCACTTTTCTTCCTCTTCTGTCTACCACAAACTCGCCGCGCTGTGGAAACATGAATATGTCTTTAATTTTCACATTTTCAACTTTTCCTCGACGGAAAATATGGAATGAAGATCTCGTCGGTGTGATAACGAAGGCGCTGGCCGTCTCGTGACTGTCTGGCAGAGAAAGTTTCGCCTTTTTTTGCACCGTCTTCTGTTCGCCGAAAGACTAAACGTCAGACGATTAACACATAAACACATAAAAAACGCAGAAAACTGACTTAGTGTATTTTCGTTTCGTTTTCTCTCCTCCGCGGGCGGCAGAGCGACGTTAACGAAAATTCCGAGATGAAAATGGGAATAAAAGAGTTTCGGAACTTTTCTCCCTACCTCCTCTGGGCATATATCTTCAATGACATAAACTGTCTTTAAGTGAATTTCATAAAATGACAAAAACCTTGAAAAGAATAACATTTAGGCATCTTTTATCGATAAAGCATCACTGTTGGAAAATAAGGATAAATACAATGTTTATACTGATATTGTTAGCTAATACTACCAACAGAACAAAACGCATAATTAAAGTAGCAGAAACAACAGCACCACGAACCATAACCAAACTTCGACATCCTAATAACCCCCTTCATAACCCTCCGAACACCCTGTTATACACCAAAACCAAAATACTCCCCATCAACATGCGGCATATCGAACTCCAACAAAAATTCAAAAATAACCCAATTAATTTGGCTAGCATTGAACCGCTTTGTATTTCTTCCACTGAAAATTCACCTATCAAATTCAGAACTCCTGAGAACACACTACTACGAACATACATAAATATGTAAACCTATTATATTACTATGAATTACGAACCGCTGTGATCCTAGCACAACAAAATAATAGGGCTAGCACAACTTTTTAAATGGGAAATTACATTGGAAAGTACTAATTTTTGAACCGA
>JAODAC010007579.1:0-28940 GCA_027575185.1 Mimaenictus wilsoni
AAAATCTATAAGCTCAATGTCTTGGAGGCAATATACATCCAGCAGGCTATTTCAAAAAACCCGGACCTCGTTATAAACGACAAAACCGATATTTTGGTCAGATCCCCACTAATTCGTCTCCACACATCATAAAACTGTATAATGTAAAATTTAATTTTCATCTTTTAATCTTATCAACCTAATTTAAACCAACAAAACATACAGTTAATATTATAATTGACATTTCTACGCAAATTTCAACCCAAATATAACAGCACAAGTAAGTACCTCTAAAATTATCACACCATCAACACACTAAGCCCTTAAACCTAATCAGAACCCGCCAGCGTAAACTTTCTTAGATGTGCCAACTAAAGTGGATGTCAGCATAAAACCCATTTATCATACAACACGAAAGCGTGTAATTACCGACGTAAAATTAGAAAGTTCGTCTTCCCAACGCCTACACGCGCTCCTTCACTCTACGATTGACTCGTCACAATGTATCCACATGTTAAGTACAAAAGCTATAGACTTAGGCTTAAAATTAAGATTTCAAGTTGGAAGTTAGCAAAAATTTAATTGTAATTTTCAGCATTTGCGTAAACATGCATGTCAACAACCGAAGCTAATTTGCTTCATGTAGCGTTATGGATGTCCGTAATCCGTCAATATTTACGTGGGTATCACTGGGATACTGATATGACATGTTCCATTAATAGTTATGTGGCCCCCGAACGCACTGACGATGACGTTGCCAACCAAATTTCAATATTTGAATACCCTACCGAATGCCGACCCAAATGCACTAAAGTAATCAGTGGTTACGAATAAATTAGTTTCCGAAATCAAAAAGTTCATATGTGAAATGTAAATGTTTCAAATATGTAAATTTACTTTGAAGTTGAATTAAGTAACAGAGTATGTTCCTTAAATCAAGTTTAAGTCATTCAGATCAAAGCATAGATTTGACATTTTCCTCGTAGCATTATCTAAAAATAAAATTGTAATTCAAGATGAGCTAAGTTTGAACACGAACCATTCTGATTTATTTTCGGTAAAATAAGTGGCAGTTAATCTTGTTTGTAATGTTGAAACTTTCGCATCCAGGAAAATCCATCAGCAAACAAAATTGTAAGTTAAGTCGCAATTAAAATGCGATTAGTCTAGTGTCCTCTGCTCTTTTCTGCCCGAATAAGAAGTTAGCAGGGAGCCGTCCTGCAGCAAATTAAAATAGTCCAATCTAAAGGCAGGACAATTCATGAGTTGTGACGACTAATTTTCACATATGTCTAAGTTTTAATTTGTCTACAAATGTATGCAATTGTTATTTAATTAAAAGCTTGCTAACTTGAAATCGCCACTTTTGTTTGACATGACATTCGCAATTTTTTTTTTCGTCTGTATACGTAAAATCCAAATATTGGGGCGGGTGGAAACAACCGTTTTGAAATAAGCGTGCGACAAAATCGTAAAGAGCTGGTTTCTAGAAGCAACTAATAAAACGCATTATTGCACGCATTTTATTTCAGTTGTCATGACCTCATATTATTAAGATTTATACATTAATTCTAGATTGATACAAACATGAGTCTTGTAGTAAGTGGGTGTCAAAATCGTTGGGAGCTGCCTTCAACAAGTAACTCATGAAATTTGGTTTTAGTCGTCATGGACTCCAATTAATATGATTTATACATTAAAAAGACTTTGGAACCAACATTTCCTAAAACATACGAAACAGCATGCCTAAAATCGATGTGTTCATAGTTTTGTCGTTATATACTATTTTCTACTCATATTGTTGATTGCACATATTTTAGTATCGCTTTGTTTAAGAAATTAGTATTTTCACCCATAATAGTCTAGAAAAAGCATAGTGAATAACTCGATTGGAATACCCTTTCCTCACTCTTATGGGTTGCAATTTGTCATTCTCCCAAGGAAACGGACACTATCGCCGTATAATATTATATTCATGACATTTTTCATGTAAATATGCCAATGGTGTATTAATTTAAAAAATATATGTTTAGATTAGCAAATTTAATTCCCATAAGCAAAGTCCACCTTTAACAAAATATCACAATTGAATGCCTAGTTACAGAAATAGAGCATATTTAACCTCGCCGTTTCAAATCTCTGACATATTAGAAAATCTGCCTCCAAAATTAAATATTATAAATTTGCCATGCTCTTTTAAATAGGAACATTTTAATTCTCTGCTGGGCCATTCGCTGCTAACTTCTCATTGGTCTACATTTCCCTACAATATTCCGCGCTTTTTGCATTATTTCCGATTAACTTGCTCGTGAGAGATTGTTGATCTTACATTATTGCGATATTCCACCAGTGGCCGACTTTAATTACTACGCAACTAGTTTATTAATCCCGTGCTCCAACAGAAGGACACAAAAACGCTCGGCGCGCAGATAGCAGAAGATAATGCGAATTAAAACAGCGGACTAATTGAATACGCCGGTGCGAAAACTTCCACTGGAAACGCCAAAAAAGAAGCAGAAAAAAACAACAATGCACAGAGCTGTGCGAAATTAGCTTCGGATTAGGAAAAACTCCCACGTTCGACGCCTGGATCTTGCGTCTGTAATTTCATTACGAATATATTTTATCACGGACCTGCCGAATCGTTTTAATCAAATTCGCCGAAGAGCGAATCTATTTCAATATGTTCCTGCGTGTCGGCGTGGAAAAAGTTTAATCAAATTCGCAATGTGCTCAAAAGTAATATTAAAAGCGCACAATGAAAGCAAACAGGATACAACTATATAAAGGCAATATGCAACAAAAGCAAATATATTTGCTGGTAGAGTTTTTGGCACAGCATTCGCTGGCGTTGGCGAGCGAAATGTGCCATTTCATACACGGAAAAAATCGCTGCAGAATTTTTCATGAATATGTGGAAAAGTGTAGAGCGTGTTTTTCCTATTGTTTATGTCCGTTTCAATTGCCAGACACATATGTTCGCAAGCGTACATTTTTGTGTTTTTTTTCTTCAACGGCATGCACGCAGAACAGTTTACAGATTCTGTGGTCATTTCGGGAATGCAAAAAATGCATGAATTTGCAATTAGAAAACTATGAAATCCCATATTTTTCTTTTATATTCACATTTCGTTACAATCTTTTTATCATTACGTTTTGAAAATATATGTATTTTTATTCGTGTTTTAATTGCCGATTCAATTTTGATTTCATCCTCCATACTCGTTTAATTGGCTGTTAATTATTTTATATTCCTTTAATTTCAATTTTCACAATATAATATTTTATATTTTGTTGCATGTAACAGTTTTAAAATTAAAAATAAACACACGATTTTAGTAATATAGGAAGTGATGTTTAGTTTTTCTTCTTTACAGAGTTTTATTTAAGTTCAATTTTCGATATGTATTTTCGGTTGTATTTCGGTATGCGGTTTCGGTATCGTTATGATACCATCATCAGCAAAGTACAATAGAAAGTAGATAGATTCAATGATACTGTAGTTAATAAAATATAACTATATCTAACGCAATATAGGCTAAATATATTAGTAATTATGTTGCAGACAATACAGAAATGGACTGTTACTGCTGAATACAGACAGATTTATTTAACAATATGAAGTACCCATTACGCGGTCACTAGATACTCCGTCTGCTCAATAGATTTCCTCGGCAACAGACTACTATGATCATGAAATTGTTATTTTCTGTAATCACGGAAACTTTGCAAAGCACAAAGTGTTTGGAACCTATAGAAAGAAAATTATAAACTGTATTAGTATGTTTCAATAAAAATTGCATATATTATATGACATTTAAATTTTCAATTGTAATAACATTCATCATTGCTAAGACATTTTCAGTCGCTCTGAGTCAATATTACTCCTTACTCCTACTCTGAAGACTTCTCTACAGCCTTGCTGAAAAAGGGAATGGATTGAATTTTCTATGCTAATAATTTTGAACGCAGTTTCAAAACGTCATTGTTATTGTCATTGCAATGTGTAATGCACTGCTCTTTACTGTATCACCTAAGGCATTATTAATCTTGTAAATTTAACGACAAATTTAAATTACTGGTAAATTTACAAAAATTTCAAATATCCAAAATATCTCTTTATTTAACCTTTTTTCCTAACACTAACTAAGTCATTAATTTTTTAGTTGTATTCCTCTTTGAAATTACAAATACTGCAAATAGTTTCCCTTAAAATCACCAAAATTACCAGAACGAGCTAGGTAATTTAACTTAGTTTGCATTTTCTAACTAGATAGCACTAGAATTAGAAATCCACCCTTAAAACTGTTGTATTAAGATTTACCAATTGCAATTTGCGTTTATTTCGTTTGCGTTCTCGCATCAATAGCTGCACGAAAGCACCCTTGAAACGCAGTTAATCGCATTTCAGCGCTCGCGCTACGACGAAAGCAGCGCAATAATCCCCATCTGCACGTCGTTGATGCGACGCTTATTGCGATCATTTCGCGCGCGACGCGGCAATAAATTCATCAAGCGCCGCCGCATCTCACCAGCAATGCCTTTGAGGCCTTCCCCGGCTTTGCATTGCAGCTTTTTAATGTGACAGCACAACAAACGTAAAATCCGAATTGCAGCTGCAGGCCAGCCAGGGGTTGGTGCATTCAAAGGCATTTCCTTTGCTCAGAAAGGCGCGGAAGAAAAGGCTTCAGGGCGCTGAGAAAGCTATACGCCTGATAAGCGGGACGCATTCCGAGTGAATGAATAAATTGAAATTAGCGCGCGTTAAAAAAATACGTCTAGATGATGTGAGTGTAACGAGAGTGGTGAGTACGCAATGCGCATTCGGCTTAATTAAGCTTCATTTAGGCATAGTTATATTGAGTTATATATCTTTTGAAAGTCATTTCACCCTGAATCAAAAAGGAAATATAGGCTTTATATCTGTGAAGTGATCGTAAAAATGGTTTAAAGCTTTAGATTGGAATTTGAACATGTAAGTAAACTTTTGAAAGTATAAAACTATAGAAGAATCGATAACGGTTACCTAATGTACGTAATTGTGTAAATAAACTTGTGTTTACGTTATAGTTATGAGTTTTAAAAGTTGTTAACATAATTAACAAAGAATAAATTTTATCTATGAGCACAAAATGTTATATAGTTAATGAAGTTAACTCGTGCACCAACCATCGTAATTCAAAATCCTCAGCGTGCGCAGCCCGCAACTTTTTTCATCATGCCAAACAGCAGTTAGTCATACAAAAGTTTGGCAAGGACTTAGTCATGCAAACTATAACCAATAACCACATTCGGTATTCACCCTCCTTTTCGCTTGCCCGAAAATTCGAAACATCACACCCCTGCCAGTAACTGACTACTACACAATTCACCGCGCCCCAAAATCATGAATTACCATCCGTCATATAAAACAAAATTCGATTCGTTACGGATTAATGCACTTAATATTCCTTTTTCGGTCGGTATGGCGGTGAGGTGGAGCGGGTGGAATGGGAAACGCACGAACGTCTTCCATCAATGGCACCCTGTGCGCGACCGCATTCAATCCGGGCGCGCGCTCGAATTGCACACATAACTAACTCCACCAATGCCGAAGCGCTCGAGAGTCATTTGTAAATCCAATTTATCACGTAAATCCCACCGAATCCCAACATTAAGTCGACATCGACAAGACGACAGGACACCCGCGCGCACCCTGTCAACGGCGCGGCGTTGTGTGGGTTGGCTGGATGGGAGAAGGGTATAGCCGCCCCCCGCCGCCAACACCGACAATAAGACTAGGCAAGTGCAGCTTTACGGTGGGTACGAATTGCACTCGAAATTTATGCAATTTAAGTGGCTGCTGACTCATCACGCCGGCCATTGTGTACTTATTTAAATTTATGCAAATGCATTCGCGCAAGAATTACTGTTGTATCTGGCAAATTTTGGATTAAGTCTTTTCTTATTATTATAAAATGGAATTTAAAAATTTATTTCAAAGAGTAATCATATGTAACCTGACATAGCGCAATCCAACGGGATCCAAAGTAACCTAAGACAATACAACCAAAACCGCACCTAACCTAAATTAATCTAACCTTACCGAACTTTGTTTTCTTTCTTTTTTTACTATGCGTAAAGAATGTTTAGTAAGTAACATGTCATAGCCTAATGCAACTTAACAGAACTTTTTCCAACATGCAAGCTAACATATCCTAATCCAAACTAACACAACAAAGGCTAACCTAACTCAACCTAACCTACCTAAATACAACCTAACGCACCAAACTTATAAAATAAACTAATCTAAATGATGCTAACATAAAAAAAACTCCACCGAAAAAAACTAAACTAACTAGAAGTGGACTGGAATAACCTGAAGTGATCAGACTAAACCTACCCTACAGACCAGGGCTGCTCAACCTCTTTGTATCTACTGAAATCAGTTCTATACTTCTCAAAATCTTCCAAAATTTATAATCCACATGTATTTGTAATACAGATGTAAAAAAATATTTGATTATAATTTGACTAAGATTCATAGGAAAAGAGACAGAGGGGGAATGCAAGGCATCTCTTTAATTAGTTGGTTAACCCTGCATTGCTTTGGCAATACTATCAAAAGTTATTTTATCCCACTATTTGCCAATCCAAACTGAAACTTTTGCGCGTGTCGCATTGCACGGAAAGCAAAGGAAATGTGTTCGTTAACAAATAAAACGAAGAAAAACTGAAAATTTATTAAAATCTCATCACGATCAACCTGTACATATACTTACAATTCTTATTAGTATCATTATTTGATGTTACAAAAATTGGTTAACGATAGCTGAAATAAGTCAAGAATAGTTCCATGACTGGTTGTTGTTTCAACTGGCTTATTAATTATTTTTAATTGTAATCAGCAGCAAAATTAACATTACAATCCAGGTCAAAATAATCAATTTTCATTAAGGAATATGGATAAATTAAAAATTAATAAAAATTAAAATAAATTAAAAATATTGTATATATGGATAATAATTAAATATATGGAATGGTGGATAAATTAAAAGATATTTACGTAAGATCCAATAATACTTGAAATAATTTGATTTATAATATTGAAGAAAATTGAGTATAATAACGATGACATTTTCGAAGCCACAAAAATGACTTGAAATGACCTGTCCCAAAAATTTCACTTTTATTTATACTTGCTCTATCCCTATGTAGACAAATCTTACACCAATCGATTAAAATCTCAGTGAAGTTGTCTGATTTATTATTTAGAGGTGATTTTATACGTCGTTGTTATTAAGATCTCAGAATAAATACTGAGGCAAACCTAAAGATTCCATTTTCTCTCATATATCCCTTAGCCGAAGGAGTAGGAATCATACATAAATCGATTTATGGTGAAATTTGCTAATCATTCCTGGGACAGTTTGTCGTTTCTATGCTTGGAAACGAAATTACATCGAATGAAAGTTGATTGTAATAATGTGGAAGTTTTTGTTGGCAGAAAAGATACTTAAAATGCCTAGTGCTAAAGATTGTTCTTTTATTTTTTATTTGCCAACTACTTACGTACACAAATAGATTCATAATTCAATGTTAATTCAGGTGTAGGTTCAATGAAGCAGACTAAAATAGTCTTATATAAGTCCTAAAGACATTAAGTTGACAAAGTGGAAAAAATACATTTTTTCTATGAATTGATTTAAGGAAACAAATATAAAAATAGAGGAATGTTGTACTACTCTAATTGCTACCATGGTTCAACGAATTATGTTGACACGCGGTGCAAAAAAAAGGCTTTTTGAAGTGAAAAAATTAAATTAGAAATAGCACGAAGGTTGACTAAAAGACGCAGCGCGTCGTAGAAACATTTGAGAAGTACCTACAATTTCGCACGGTGCGCCAAAGTCTGCAAGAAAGTGTAGGCAAGGCAAACACTTAACTTAGTATTGATGTCAAGTGAAGCGTGCTTTCATTACCGTGCCCGTCGTCGCCGCCTCCGTCGTCGGCATCGTCCCCGACACGGCGCCTGAGAGTCGGGAGGTCGTGCACGGTGTCTTGCGAATCCTCGAAACCATAATGGAAACGAGTTAATCCTGAAGAAAATAAACTTAATTGAAAGTGACCCGTAAAATTCTACACTAGCAATTTGCCAAATATCTACATTCCGAATTTGTATATTTGCATTTTGCGAATTAGGAAGGTAGGAAACAGCCAGTGACTAAATACGTTAAATATGTGGTTAGATAACAGGAGGGGGGTTAAATAAGTCAATATTTATAGGCAATCAGTGGCATTGACAGTGGTTTATCACTCCCCCTTTGGAATATGATTTCGAATTGTCTCTATCAATATGGTCGGATTGCGAATTTCACTAGGCCTATAGTGACAATACCGAAAATCATGTCAACGTGTGGTTGATTTGTCACCGTAGTTATCCCGTCACCGTCGAATGGGGGAACCGGCTGAGAAAAGCGTATTCAATCTGGGTGTGACTGCGTGGGCGCGCTTATCCTGAGGGAACCCTCCCAGCGCGTCCTCTTTTGTTGCGCCATTAGCCACACAATAATCGTCATGTTAATGCTGCAAATTTGCGGCCTGTTGTGCGCCATTCATCCATTCACCATCGCAACCTACATACATTAGGACCCACTTGCTACGCTTACAACCCTCACCCCTCCACGTTTTTCCTTCCAAACTCCTCTCGTAGAACCCCACCAAATCCTTGAATATCTCGTATTTCACAATCAAGCATTAAACGCATCTCCGATTTCTTTACAGTCCCCTTCACTTTTGCAACGTGCATTCATTACATCAACCGACCGACTACTTTTGTTGTCCTGTTGTCCTTTCTATTGTCGGATGAGACATACGAAAGGCATGCGATTTTGGCGTAGGCCTATTTTGGGTTGGATCGTAAGTATGTGCGGTTGAAGGGAGGCTTTTGCGCCTTTCGTGAAATCAAATATATGTCCCTGCAAACGACATGCATGCTTGACAGGCTCGCCGTGATTTGGATCGTCGAGGTGTCGTTTAGTGTGTAACATTTCCCAACAACGATAGGGGAAAAAGAAACGTCGGCGGAAAACTAATGTGACTTATGCTGAGTTCAGAGTAACAGATGGCGGTTTTGTGTTTGCGATTTACGAGCATGTTGAAATTCTCTCTGGATTTGCGCATTAAGACTTCGGCATGAGAAAATAGATTATTTTATTTAACAATATTATATTATACAGCTTCGAGGTTTCGAAATTTTAGTTTCTTTTTTGGGGATATTTTACTGATTTTGTTCCGTTATAAAGTAAGTTACATTACCTAATACTTTTAGTATCACAAATGTCAAGGTACAGACTTCTAAGGTAGATATCCTGGGTGCCAGTGGTCCCGAAATCACAAAATTTAAAGACTTCCACTCCTCAGTTTCCAAAGACTTGAAAATGGTTCCGGCGATGGGCCTGCAACTCATCCCTGAACAACGTCAGAATACAAGATGGGGACTCAAAACTACGATTAGATATAAACTCGAAATAAGGTTTGTGGCGCCATTGAAGAGAAGAGGAAGAAGAACAAGAACTCCCATTATTTCGATAATTAAAATACATGATTGACTAAGAGAAAATCTGGATCTGAACTTCACAAGTTCCCGGTGTTCTTATGTCGCTTCTTTGTAACGGTCCCGCCGTTGAATCTACAGGCGTTCCGTATCCTCATACTTATTTCTAGTTGTCCTTGCAGATCGAGATGACCATATTTGCGACCCAGGCAATATTTCCCGCGCAAAGTAACAAATTATTAGCTCGTGAGTCACTTTGATCCCGAACGTATTTTTACCACAACGGGAACACGCGTTTCAGAAGTTATATTAAGCACCAAATGGTCACCCCGCCAAGTAGCCTTATTATTAAAATTATTTGGCTAAAGTTATTGGGCCTAGTTTGCGTTGGAATATAATGCTGCAAATTCTTAAAACTATGAAAACCTAATTTAGAATTGAAACAAGGTCGTAAGGTATTATAGAGAGATCTTTATAGATCCTAATTTATAGTTGTACCCAACTATTTTCCTCACACGTCATTAAATGACGTCACATAACTTATTGGTGCCCAACGCCAACCATGCCTCATAGATATTCTTAAAATTTACGACTTACAATATCCTCCTTCTGAACTTTAAAAGTTCCCAGGCATTTACTGACCCCGGTATTCCTTAATAATTTCTTCATAAATATCTGAACGCACTCCCCTTCACTTCCATATACTTATTTCTAGTTGTTCCTAGAATTATCTTGGAGCAGTGTAGGTTCTTAATAGTATATAACAGAACGAGCATGGAATGCTAGCCATTATTCACGAGTATGATAAACTGCAAATTGCAAGTCGTACGAGTGAACAATCTGCATTCCATGCGTGTTGTACATTATACTTTTTGTACGATTGTTAAAGTTCCCAGGCATTTACTGTCCCCGGTATTCCTTAATCATTTCTTTATAAATATCTGAACGCACTCCCCTTCACTTCCATATACTTATTTCTAGTTGTTCCTAGAATTATCTTGGAGCAGTGTAGGTTCTTAATAGTATATAACAGAACGAGCATGGAATGCTAGCCATTATTCACGAGTATGATAAACTGCAAATTGCAAGTCGTACGAGTGAACAATCTGCATTCCATGCGTATTGTACATTATACTTTTTGTACGATTGTTATGTGTGAAAATAATATTGAGTAGATTTACTTTTATATTATCGGTGCAGCTGCTATAAAAAATTACAAGATTAGGACCACTGCTAAACAGCGATGTTACTAACTAGGATACTCTCATAACTGCCCTGAATTCCAATGGAGATTGTATTGATTGATCGTCAACAATAGGTTTAAGCATTTTTTAAGTACGAGTAGTAGCTGGCTCGGCGAACCTCGTTCAAATCTCAAACCAAACTGTAATCCTATTCCAACTCCGATCACAATCCCAACCACCAGTGATCTAATTTCAAACAAATTGTACGTAAACAGAAGTTCAGAGAACCCTGTTTGTTAGATATTCTATAGGCTAAATAGGTGAATTTATTTAACCTTCTTTTAGAAATTTATAACTCCACACAAATCTATTCAAAACTATTAATTTCATGCGAATTATCTTTTGCTTTAACTTTTCCTATATAATAAATCCACTTCGTGTACTACGACTTGGCATAACCTCAAATTCCGGCAATTCCACGTGCGTTAGACTATTTGTCTAAGCACAAATAGCGAGCGAACAATATGATAGCGCTGTTGTGTCGGAAGCACCGCGCAACTGCTTCCTTTTTAAAGGTAAACTAATCGAAATAGTTTATCATTCCGGCGTGGCGGCCATAAAATCCTCTATTTAGGTATTACTCGCGTGGAACATGCAAAATAACTTTCGATATTTATGGTTGGTGCATGTTCCTTCCGCCGCCCGCACCCGTCTAGCTTTCACGGCACGCCGCCGACGCCGGCAGCGGTGGTGTCGAGCATCGACGTTTTTCCTACTAGTTTCGCGTAACTGTATCAGAACCTCACTGCGTGCAATTTGCGCACGCTGTGCAACACTTACCAGGCTTTTGGCATGTGTATGAAGAAGTGGTTACACTATATCGGGGGCATTGTGCTTCGAACGCCTTCTTCGTGGGGGTGGGGGTAGTTTTATGCATAAGCCATTCGCGAAAAGCTGCAAGATGTAGGTGGCCGAAACGACTCATACTGACTGCACATTGTATCGACTTTCAGCTTGCAACTTTGAGATTTGTTCAAGTTCTGAAGTTATGTCGGTTATTTGGCCTTCCTCTAGGTAAATCCACTTCCTACATTTTTCCTGCAGAAGTTAAGTTAGACCTCAACATTTTCGAAAACCAACAGAGTAAATGTTATTTACCTATCCTCAATTATAACCTACTCTAGCTGAAAATTGAATTAAGTGGGAAAATCAACATACTGTATATAAATCGACGTGGAAAACCTGTTAAAGCGCACCATCAACTCCGATCGCCAAATACAAATTATCATTAACACCAAAATCGTTTCGTATCGCTTCGATTTGGCGTTGATGCTTCTCGACCACCCACCAAATGCTGCTACGGCCACCTGCATGTGCGATCAACACCATTGCCACTGTGTAGGCGGGCGCGTGGGTGTGAGTTCACTGCCACCGCGGCCGATTTCGAGAGCATTTCGATTCCGGTTTTGCCATTTGCAGGCGTACATCGCCTATTAACTATTAATTTCCCGCGTCCACCGCCCCCGGAGCTGTTAATGCGTCGCGTTTTCCACCCTCGATTATTCAAGCTGCACACAATGTAAGTAATGCAAGTTGCCACCGCCAACGGCTATAAATTATAATTACGCGAATTATCCTCCATGTAAGTGCCAATAATGGTATTATTGGAACGATACTTGTACAATGCAAATTTAAGTGCTATGTTCTTTTTGACAAACAAAATAGCTAAGTTAAATGTATATAAAAGTAATATAAATAAATTCCTCAAAATTGTAAGATTATTATATAAGTTTTATGGTGGGATTCCACTGACAATGAGAGTGCTTGACAAAATCGTAGGGTAGATATTGCGTGATTTTATTTTCCATTTACAATCAGATTTCGTATTTGTAATAGTATAGTGTACAATGAGCAATGATAGCATTGTTTACGAGTATGACAAGTTATACGCAGTTATAGGCAAGTCTTACGAGTGAATAATGCGCATTACTTAAGAGTTATAGACTACATTTTCTACAATCTTTATATATGAAAATAATAATTTACTTTAGTTTTTATTTTTGCTAATATGCACTAATTTTATGAGCATATGCATTGATTGAACTGACAAGTCTTGCTTGATTAATTATCCTATCACTTTTATTTTCTCGCAGACGCGCCGAGAGGGATTTCGGCACGGATTTGATGCAAAGCAATGTAACACGGCATTATTATAGGAACATTACAGCATTGTTTGCTTGCAAAAAAACAAGTAATAAACCAAGTAATTTAATCTGATCACAGGATACAGCGAGGAAAAAATGGCCGATTTATGTATTTTTCTGTTCCTGTAAGATATTTCAGTAAAGTTTTTGACGTGTTCTTCAATCCCCCAACCTTTGATTATGTAGTTCTATCCAAGTGATCGGATAGAATATAATCTGAGTGCGAGAATGTGTCCGTAGTGCACATAATGCGCGGCGTGATTTTAGGTAGCTCTTCAGTCTTGTTCCGTTTGTATGTGTTAACAAACAATTTTTGTGTATTTACTGTTGAATCTGCCACGTCAACCTAGTGTGATTCGGGAGTGACAAATAGTAACATAAAATATCAACCGGTGTGGCACCAATTTCAAATTTCGTGAGTGGTATTCGACTGAATGCGGGTGATAGAGCTACGAGAACTTTAGAAATAAATCCAGTGTACAATAAGATTGAAACGCTATATATGATATAACTTTATATACTTTACCTGTTTTTTATAGTAGACCGATGCGTTTCATTTGCTAATCTATATTTAATTCCATGCATTATATTTCGAAAGCGCTGCAGAGTACGCATTATACCACTCGTTGAGTAAGTACTTCGATATTTACTTTATGCTAGAGAACTTACACCAAGCCATATTAAAATGACCAAAACCTTCATATTCCCATGGCCTTAAATAAAACAACAATAAGTTTTAGATTAATATAAACATGTATGTTTTCATTATATCCATGAAATTTCATATCTAAATTTATTTTGATGCAAATTACACTATATTAAAAATATTTCCCTACAAAATAGGTAGAACGCCTGACTTTCCATCTAAAACATAACAATGTAAATTTTGTATTCTCTTTATTCACTACGAATTTTTACAAGACAACAAACAACAAGACGTCGAAACAAAAACAAAAATTAACCACTGTTGTTGAATTAATAAAAATAGATTTACATAAATGACCTGACCGACCTAACAACACCATTTGCCTTCTCAACACCCTGACTGATTCCACTGGTGATGGCTGCGGCTTTCTCAGCAACAGTCTGACCAAACTGAGAATCAGCCAACGACTGAATATA
Organism: Mimaenictus wilsoni; assembly: GCA_027575185.1. Taxonomy (NCBI): domain Eukaryota; kingdom Metazoa; phylum Arthropoda; class Insecta; order Coleoptera; family Staphylinidae; genus Mimaenictus; species Mimaenictus wilsoni. Next base: position 14,025 of record JAODAC010007579.1, read on the forward strand.
CTGAATAGCAGCAAGCTTCAGGGCATCGGTGAGAGAAGCGATAATCTTGGGCAGATTGTCTCCAATGTAAGAGGCTAATTTTTGAGCCTCATCAATCTGAGAGAGAATAATGTTAATGCTGACACCACCAGCATTCAACAAAGCATCGATTTCTTCAGGATTCGGCAGTTTAGAAACGGCAATCTGGATGGCATCCAGCGTGTTAGCTACCACAGTTGGGGTATACTCTCTTATAAGTGCCACAGCCTTTTCGTTGACGGCCGCCTGTGAATTGTCCTCGACACCGTTGGTGGCTGCAGCGGCGGCGTATTGGCACACGGCCAAAAAGGCGACGACGTAGAAGATCTTAGCCTTATCAATCACATAAAAGTTTCATACATATTTTGTTCTAATAAAGGTTTTGAAAAAGCTGAAGTTGAACTTACCATTACTGCTAAATTTTCAGGACTGTTGTGTGTCGAATCGAGACAATACCTTGGGTTTTATACATATATGTTATTCTCAATTTTGAATATATTTCCAAGTATATCTATCGATGAATATTCATTAGGAATTGCAAATTCCATTACGTTGGTGTTTTTGGAGTTGAGTAGAGAGGTCGCAAAAATATAGATAACGAAAAGTCGATAACATTAGTAATATGTTATTCAAATGCAAATAAGGGGACACTTTATTAGAATTGATTTGTTATCGGTTCATTATTGCAGTTTTTCTAGAATTTTGTTGGAAATGCGTGATAAGTGATATTTTTGACAGGGTTTCGATTAACGTTCCTTTGACTTGTCTTCTTGTTTTTACTGAGTTCATATGCCTATTTCATAATCAAATACTCCCACTTGCAACACTCCCAATCCCAGTCCTAATCTCGGGTCCAGTTTCTCTTTCACCCCTACCTTCTTCTCACTTCCTGGTACCATCCTAAATTCGACTCCGACATAATTCAAGTGCCTCTCATTTTTTACCATAAATTGAAACAAATATATGATTATAATTTATTGTCAACCGACTAAGAATGGCTAATTGTGCCTGACAAAGCAGAACACCTTCCCAAACAATAACGTACACCCCAATAGAACAGGTGAATACGTTTTGTCATGAGAAGCGTCTTGTTTATTAGGCATTATTAGGGGCTGCCTAACAACCTTTGTAAACAACAGCCTCCTACTGTGTTTTTAGGCCTAGGCAGGTATCTACTTGAATCTGTAGCGCTGTTCTAGGCAGTGCACACAGTTCCACTGCACGGAACGTTTGGTTTTGAATATAGTTCATATTTTGATTCTTACACCTGGACTTGGCAGCTCACCTGCGTTGATATAAACTACCACAACATTTGGCGACCATGACAGGACAAAGAATGTAAGCAGAAGAATTTTGAGCTTTAGGATGTGTACTCCGAGGTAGCCTGCGTGAGTGTACGAGTCTTAAGAGACCATTTAAGATATGGATGCGTTAAGAAGAACTCAAAAAGGTTAGAAGTCGAGTTGCTCAACTCGAAATGAGATTTTGAGTCTCCTAGATTTCATCAATGCGAGAGATGTCTTACCAGAAATAGTGACTAAGCTTGAACGCTTCAAGTTCTCTTATAGAGAACTTGTCCTGAAAAATGAGGAAATTATTGAGTTGTTGTGTCTTGAAGAGGAAACTGATGATCAAGTACATAGAGAACACGAGTTTAATGATAATCATCAGGACATAGATCAAAATATGATAAAGACTGTTGATAGATTTAAGAAAACTCTTGTAGAAAGTAACGTTGCCGTGATCTTGAATCCTTCTACTTTGAGTGAAATTTCTCAGGAGTCTCCAATGCCACATGTTGTAGCAGTACCAGAAAGATCATTTAATCGACCAAAACTGGTAATCCCACAACTTGCCCACTTCTCGAAAGATGTGAAGATCGGATTCCTTCCTGGGGCCGAGAAATCTAGATTTGGTTGCTCTGATATACAAGTTAAAATTCACATAAGGAAGCTTCTAGATATTTTGTTGAAGAGTCGAAGTCATGGAGTTCAAAAAGTGACAAAATTATGTGACGCTATTCAAGATCAGATGTCAGTACCCGACGATGCCTAACGGCGAAATGTACATCGTACGATATATCTATTAAACTTGTAAAACAGTGACAAAAATTATGTTTTCACATCAAAGTATCAACATGTTTTACCAACTACATACAGTCCTCTCCATTAATTACATCAGATGTCTACTTTGGCAACAGTTGGATATACTGGGAGTAGGATATACTGGGAATTAAGATCCTCGGCGAAAGATTGCAGAAGCTGCAAAGAAGAGGTTTTTGTCGACGATAGAGATTGATAAGTGTGGCCGATCTGAAGTCAGTTTGCCCTGGTTAGTAAATAGTACGCCCTTAGTATCAAACTATGACATGGTGAAAAAACGGTTGGACACTACTAAGAAGAAGCTGACGAAGCTTGACTGCAGGCTACAATCAAGTATTTCTTGAGTAGAGTAGGATGAAGAGCTAGCACTAGCAAATGTTGAAGGGGTGTTGTATTATTTACTGCATCATCCAGTTGTGAAGGAAGAAAGTAAGACCACGAAGATAAGGCCAGTTTTTGACGCGTCAGTAAACAATCTGGACACTCAGCACTTAATGACTGTCTAGCAAGAGGTCCTAACTCCGGTGTGCGGGTATTGATTCATTTGGATTGGTTGGAGGGTCCTTCATGGCTTCGGCTTGAGGAGTCACAATGGCCAGTATCGTGTGAGAGGTTGGATGAACCAGCTATTCTTGCGGAGCGTCGGAAGAAATTGGTTTATAACATGTCCAATTTGTATCAGATGGATGATTTGCACCTACTTTATTTTTCGAGTTTTCGGCGTTGTGTGCGGATGGTGGCTTGGATTCATCGATTTGTCAGCAATTGTGGACAAGATGAAGATGGACTAATCAGACTGCAGTCAAGGGTCACTAATCACATGTATCTGAGCGATTTCAGGTTTCCAATAGTTCCGCCTCGGGATGAGATTACTCAGAGGATGTAGATATACTTGCACATAAATAATATGCATGTAGGTACGAATGGTATTGATTATGCGGGGCCTTGGTAGCAAAAGACATCGGAAAGTGTTTTATTTGCAACTTTACTTGTGCAGTATTTAGAGTAGTATATCTGGAGTATTCGGCTACTATGATTACATCAGGTTTCATCCGAATGTTCAGGCGTTTCATAGCACGCAGAGGAAGACTTAGTTATGTATATAGTTGCAATGATAGAAGTTTCATGGGAGTATCTAATATCTTAAAAAAATTTGATTGGTCCATAGTCCAAGACTTGCAACTGTAGAACGAATTAAGTGTTTTTCAATCCTCAGAGAGCATCTTGGCGGGGAGGGTTTTGGGAAAGACTCATTCAATTGATAAAGCAACTGTTAAGGAAATCGCTAGGAAGGGCTAGTTTGAGTTTTGAAGAGTTGGTAACAGTATTACCGACCTCAGACATACTTAACAGAATATTCAACAAATTTACGTCCTTTAACTCCGGCAATGGTTCTTCAGGAATCTGCGAACATTGGTACGGTACCAGATTTGGATTTACCGTACCATACGACATAATTTGAGACGTTTTCGCTTTGAATATTTGGGCCAACTTCAGTGTCGTCAGCCGCGAAATTTGTCCAGGCCACTTAAAGAAGGGGAATTAGTCTTCATCGGAGACAACAGACCTAAGTTGGTAAGGCATCTTGGTAGAATTAAAAAGTTTATGTTGGGCCGGGATGGTATAGCGAGAGTGGAATGGGGAATTGGGATTTGATGCAGCCAGTTAAAGTTTTATATCCCCTGGAAAGTGAGGTTGGGGACCATCAGATTGCAATGAATAAGCTGAAATATGCCAGGAATCGTTTTGCCAGATAAGCTGTATATAAAGCAATTCGAAACGTTTTTCATCAGTGCCTTAAGGTGGGAGTGTCGCGAGAAGCGACATGTTTATTAGGCATTATTAGGGGCTGCCTAACAACATTTGAAAACAACAACCTCCTACTGTGTTTCTGGGCCCAGGCAGGTGCCTACTTGAATCTTCTAGGCAGTACACACAGATCCGCTGTACGAAACGTTTAGTTTTGAATAAAGTTCATATTTTGATTCTTACACCTGGAGCCGGTAGCTCACTGACCTGCGTTGATATAAACTGCTTCAGCAGGCAGCTGGAGCTGATGTTGTGGTAGCGGTCCACAACACGTTTAACTAGGTAATAAGAGTGCCGTGAGAGAATACGCCTTCAGTGAACTGCGACCAGATTTGTTTTGCCCCATCCCAGACTGCCATATGGGTGCGATATGGGTGCGATATGGGTGTTGATCAAACAAAACAAGCAGAGAATCAAAAGATTTGAAACGAAGGTCCTATCCTCAGGGCCCAATATAGGAAAGAGGTGAATACAAAAAATGAAATAACAAGGAGATATACGACATCCAGCAAGAACAATTAGATCTAGTAAGTACACAACTCCAACAGCTACGATGGGCAGTTAGTATGACAAAGGAGAGGATGGCCAAAAGAACATTAAACAGTAGAAGGATTAGGAAGGCCTAGGAAGAGATCGGAAGACGAGGTATTTTTTCCGTTCTTATATTTTAATAGTTCATCTTCGCAGATTTAAGTAAATATTTAAATATTCACCAAAAACAGTATAAGAATAATTAAATCTTCGTTTCCCTTGGCTCTTATGTAGTTTCGTGTCAAAAGTCGACCAATGTACATAAAGAATCAATCAAAGCAGTACCAACTTCCGATATCATTTCCATTCCAGCAGTATATAGAATAGTGAAGTCATAAGCCATGAAGAATGCCAACTTCAAATCGTTAAGTTGCAATTACCGTATTCCCAAAAAGGAAATGCATTTGAGAAGGTTACTTAAAATATGGTATAAATATAGCAATTAACCATTTTTACACTTTCACGAGTCACGAGCGAATGAAACTTTGGTTAAAATATATTTTAATTTAACAGTTCGGTATGAAGTATTCATTAGTTACAAAATTTTACGATAACAAAGTATTATTTTTATTTTTTTATTTACTGTATTCGGTCCGCAGACCTGGCCATCGACCTTCACTGGTCCTTCAGCCTGGATACATACATATGATTTTATTGTGTTTCTTTGTATATATAACATGTTATTGTGATTTTTGTTATTGGTTTTTTTGTGATGTTGTTGTTATTGTTGTGTTGTTGATGTGGAGTCTTGTTGGGTGTGAGTGAAGTGAATTTTTATGTTGTCGGTGGATTCTTCTTGTATGTTGTGGGTTGCGCATTGCGATTGTTGTGACTTTACCGGTGTGGATTATTTTGTTCATGTAAATTTTTTCGTGTGAATTTTTAATGTGAATTAATTAAATGAGTGATTTTTGAGCGTGAAATTCACACTAGTGGGGTGCCCACCCCGGGGACTCGAACCCTGTCCTCCTACGTGGTAAGCAGATGCTTTACCACTAGGCTGCCCAGGTGGGCAACAAAGTATTATTATCAAGAGTTTTTTTTCTATGTTAGTATTACATAGAAAACATGTTGTAAAATGTGTCCATCATTTGTGTCTAGCACAAATAAAGGTAATATTTATTCAGATATGTATGTTTTTCAGTTGAATTTTAATATTTCTTTATAGTAGATAATTTTGTTTCTTTAGATAGGTTTTATTTCTTAATTTAGTTTCAAATATATCCAGTCAATTATACATTTTACAAATTTTTGCACTATCTATACTATTAAATAAACAAAAAACTTAATAATTTTAAATCACTATTTGAAGCTACAAAAGATGTATGCGTTACACTCACCCTTCGTATTTGTTAACATAAAACCAATTTCATAATTATTCATGGAAATTAGTACTCTCCTGCCGTTAGTCCTAGGTAGTTTGCCCCAAAGCATTTTCCCGACGACTTTATCATGAACACATTGCTTTTTTGTTTACCGAGCTACAAGTCATTAGCTCTATTCAATTTATTTTCAATGTAATTAACCATATTAGAGGCTATTGATAAGAAAAAGAATGCATCTTACACTGCATCCTTATCTAGAATCGAACCTGGGACCTCGCGCTGTCATTGAACATACCGCTGAGCCACTTGGTTGGACTAACATATTGTTGATAAAGCATTTGAGCACTGAACATCTTGTCGAGTAGTAATAGACCGGAAAGCCTGGCATAAATATGAAAGGTAGGGTAGAATATAAATATAAATACTTTAATGCGTGTCCTCTTTCATAGGAAGTCAAGCAATGCTATTATTTTCATAACTTAATTAATTGTCACATAATGTCTCATTTCGATTTGTGATCATATAACAAAAAACAAGTATTGCATTACCAAGTTATTCTTGTCATTACTTTGTCCTAAATCCTTTTTGTCCTTATTTTTTAATTAGAAGAAGACAAAATTAATTAAAACTAATAATTATGTCCCTGGAAATTACATTCTTTACATAATTTGAGGGTTTTCAAATTGTAAGAAATACTTTACTGGTTCCCATATTTTACTAGTTCATCTTAACAGAATTCATAATATATTTAAATATTCCCAAAATCGTAGTAAGAATAATTAAATCTTCGAATCTCTTGCCAAAGTCCTTATGTGCTTCCGAGTCGTACGGACCAATGTACGGACAGATTTAACCAGAACATTGCCTGCTTCTGATAACATTTCTATTCCAGCTCCATACATAATAAGCTGCATAAAAAAAACATATGTGGGAAAAGTAAAAATACTGTATAAATATAATAATTTACCATTTTTAGACATTCACGAGTCAATAGCAATTGAGACTTTAGCAAAATGTATCTTCACTTTACTGTTCGGTTTCAGTAGTTCATTAGCTAGTTGCAAAACTATTTCATAATAAACTTATTTCAATGAACATTCCTACATATCGAAAACATGTTTTTTTTGTTTGATTTTACCTAGCATCGTCTGCTATGGTCATTAGCTCTATTCAATTCTTTTTCAATGTAATTAGCCATATTAGAGGGTAACACTATTGATAAGAAGAAGAATTCACTTTAATATGCATCTCCACCGAAAATCGAACCCGGGACCTCATGGACAGTGGTCATCGACCATACCATTGCGCCACTTGGCTGTACTGAAAAACATGTTACTGTAAAATGTTTTCAAATACCTAATTACGAAATGAAACTAAATCCTAGCATAATTAAATAATAGGGCGAGTACAACTTTTTAAATAGGAAATTACATTGGAAAGTACTAATTATTGAACCGAATGTATTACTCAAATGAAATTAATACCGTTTGTCAAATTGAAAGACAAACTCATTAGTGTTAAACAATTGAAGATAGGTCTAGCTGAATTATAGAAACCAAGCAAATGAAAATTAAGTTATTCCCATAAGGAATACATTGTGGCCGTAGGTCACCGTGGTTCAAATCAACTTCGGGCACTTCTCCGTGAGCTAACCATCGCGTGTTCACTTCAACGTCGGGCTAACCATCCTGAGAGCACTTCATCGTCAGCATTATAAAACATGAACGGTTGCTTATTATAAAAACTTGCAGTATTAATGATTATTATCTTAGCTACCAGATTCTTCCTGCATATTTGAAATATCACATATAAGTTTTGAAATACATGCAATTATATTTACCATATACATTATGGATGCGATGCAATCAAAATGTTAATAAATTACATTATAAATCCCATTTTAATATCAAATTTGGTATCATTCAAAGCGGAATTTCAATCCACATTCAATGGAAACACTTTTATACCAATTATTTTTTATTTAAACAATACTCTTTCGATGATATGCCAGCGATAGAGCAGATAGTAAGTTCACCATCGCTCAAGCCGAGTGATTATCATCGTGGAATGTTCTTTTTTCTTCAATTTTAAAGAAGCAATTCGAATGATTTCCACATATAAACATCCCAAGAAATGTTTTATGGCCAGGCACTCGACATACTGTTTCGCCAGCTCATTTGTAACCCCGCAATGCATTTCTTATGGGAAGGATTGAGAGTTCTCGTAGGTGTAAATTTTTGTGAATTTTAGATGTGATTAATTGTGAATAATGGGTTTCCAACCCGAAAAAAATATCTTTGAATTGAAATTTAATTTATTTTTCAATTCTACGACAGTACCTAGGTTTAATTACTTAACACCATAGTATTTTTCTTTAAATTAGTAACAGAACAATGTTAATTTGAGTGTGGAAACATTCCGGAAATTAGAATTTTCCAATGTGAAAATTTCAAGAAAGTGGATCCATTATCAAAAGCACAAAAATAATTTTCTACATCATATATAATAAATTTTATTATATTTCGAAAAAAGGACATTATGCTGCCGAACTCCGTATTTCGCAAATTGTATTAAAAAAAAACCTGTAATTAAATAAATTTTAAAATATTTATACAATGGATTTATTTATCAAATTCATTAAAAAGCCCAGAACCAATTCAACATTTTACCAATTATTGTGAATATACGATATTCCAGAAGAAATAGGAGTGTAGATTGACATAACCAAAAAGCTAATCAAATCAACAACAACCGTAACAAGAGCCTGAAGTAAAGCCTTGACAGGTATAACAATAGCATACAAAACAGTCTTCATTATAGTCAAAATGGCACCAGATGTAGCTGAAGAAGCTACATCCGCTATAGCACTCGACATCATGCCGGAAACATTGATTATGAAACCCGATACGGTCTGGCTTATATAATATCCAGCATTCTTAAGCATTTCAAAGATTCCATTGAGAGTGTTAACAAAAGAGCCAGGAATACCCGAAATGACATTGGAAAGTCCACCGTTGAGTATGCTACTGATGATACCCAAAATCCCCTTGCCTCCAGTGATGGATGAAATTGCATTTGATATATTTGAAGTGATTCCACCGACAGTATTACTGATAGCTCCAGTTATTCCTGATGTTATGCCTCCAACTGTATTACTGATTGCACCTGTTATACCGGAAGTTATCCCACCAATTGCATTACTAATCAATCCTCTTGATTCTACGTCGCCGAAAACGGGGGTGGATAGGCAGCAAAGTGCAAGGCACAACGCAATCAGGTGTAGTTTTGCCTGCATTATTTATTAAACTCTCAATTAGTTTATTGGTTCAAAGTAATATTAAGAGGATACGTACCATATTTAACCGTGTGCCTATTTATCACCCTACACTGATTTCAAAAAATATTTTCCGGAACTTTTATACTTTACTTGGCAAAATTCAGGGATAAAACGAGGACAAACTTTGTAACTTTAAAGATAAATTATTATCAATAAGTTATTATAATGATGTTTTAGTCTGGTTTTATAAACATTGCTAGGAAGTAATATAATTTATCATATGCTTAAGCAAGCACTCAAAACAAGTAAATAAGGTTTTAAATTTGGTTACGTATTTTCTTAAATTATTCAAGCATACTAGGCATAGGAACTGTTTATTTTAAATATAACTAGGTGATACATGCATGCGTAGTTACGGGCTTTGTTGTAATCCATTACGATGTCAAATTTTAATATTTATAAGCTTGTTAGCATAAAAGATTTTAACAAATAACTACAAATATATCTAATTCCACTCGAACAATACGTAGATGTATACATTAACACATCTTTAAGTGATACATGTATTTAAGTAACTTGACGATTGGTAGCCGAGGGATGGACTCGCCAGAAAACAAGAAACAATATGCGTATAATAATAGTTCGAATTACAATAAAAAATAATTAAACATGTTTCTTATAGTAGTTTGTAGTAAAAGAGAGAACCGTGGTATTCACAGGGGTTAAATTATACTCCAAAATATTCAGTAATCCGAATTTATATTACATCATTTTAATACTGAAAGCCGAGGTTTCTACGTCGAAGTTCATTATATAACAATTCCTTAGATTCTAACATACAATTCCCAATAGAAAAAGACAACAATGCGTCCATTCATTTTCTAGACATCACAATTAAACGCATCTCAAATAAATTAGATTTCTCGATTTACAAAAAACCTCCAACTACAGATGGTACTATTCAAATGGTACCTTTGAATTCCTTTCACTCCCTTTCAACTAAATTATCATCTCTCAACTCTCTCGTACATAGACTTACAGCCATTCCTCTATCACCAGACAACTTTAATTTAGAATTAAATACAATTAATAAGACTATTGCTAGAAATAATGGGTATAGAGATCATTGGGTAGATAGAATTTTAAAGAACAAAATTAAATTTAAAGCAGTCAAATAAATATTCCTTACTGAACCCGAAGAAACAAAAAAAGAACATAATTATATAAAAATTCCCTATTTAATTAAGATAAAATTAGTAACAAATGAAAACGCCACAACTTTCGCGCAGGGATCTATAATCAAAACACTCTGAGAAATATTTCGAATAACAAATTAAAATCAATGATCGTGTAAACGATTCAGGCATATGTAAGATCAATTATAATAATTGTAAAAAAAATATATATAGGATAAACAGGTAGAAGCTTCAACATTAGATTTAAGGAACATTTGAGAATTTCCAACACTTTAGGAAATTTCCCGTGCTCTGCCTTAACCGAACATCTTGCAACATCTGGACACCAGTGCGACAACGCAATTTGCAAATCTTACATTTAGGTAATAAAGGCCATAAACTAAACGTATTGGAAGCAATCTACCTAAAAAGAGCCATAAAGGATAATGCTGAAAATGTTCTTAACGATCAGTTAGATTTACTTATCAACACCCCTCTAACGCGAACTTTGATACCTGCGTCTGTATAAATACCATTTTGTAACTTTTTAACATTCAGTACCTGATGATGCCGCATAGGCGAAATACGTATTGTACGAAATTTAAATAAACAAGTAAAACATCTAAAGTACTAAGTGACTCAAATTACCGTAATGAGCCAAGAATAATATAAACAATAATATAACAACACAAGTGTATGGTATAACAATAGTAGTGACAATTCTTTAATATACTTAATACCATTAAGACTAACGATTGACATGGGTACACTTTGTCGAAAATATAACAAAACATTTCCCTGTTTTGTCGCATCCTTCGGTATAATTCTTATGCCAGAAAATAATAGTTAAACGTGTTGTATGTACTTCTTTCTAATAAAACAGAAAACCGCGTTACTGTTTTGGTTTTACACAGAAACCCGTTCAGTTAACTGGGTTTCACTTTATATTAACACCCAAAACCGTGGTTGTTATGTTCGTTTTTCGGTTTTGCTCGAAAACCCGCATTTTTCGAGTTCGGGTAATTCTGAATCCCATACCCTACATTATACCAGGAGCCTGGAATTAATCTATTCAATGCAAAAGTAATAATAATAAGGAAACCTTTATTGACATTGCCTCTTATCTGATACTTCCTGGTATAATTAAATATTACACTTCAAAATACAACATAACATAACATATTAATCATTAAACCTAATTATTAACTTAAATGATAACAATAACAATACCAACTTTGACAAAAAAAATTATGTATGCTAAAGTACACTTTTCCCCGACATCAGGCTATACGCTTACGACCTTCTCCTTCTCACTCTATTGCTTTCCTGAGCAGTTGTTTTCTTTTCGTCAGGACCTTTAACGTTGCACAATGCAAAAGTAATACGCTCGATATATTTGCTATGCAATATAAGTAAAACTAGTTGTAAATGCTTGTATAACTTTATTTTAATGGTATCAAGTATGGTTCCAAATTGTGAAAATATCTAACCGTAAAGTCTAACCGTACACTTTTAAGAAAAAGGTCTCCACTAAATAACTAATAATATTTCGTATTCCATTCCAAGAATACCCAAAAGTATGATAAACTAATAATCCCAAACTTTTAACTAATGTTTGCACTCCAGTAACTACACCAATAATAATATTTTTTACAACGTTATACAACATTTTAGCAACAGCCTGAATTGCCCTAAATGGTGCAAGAATAATATCAACAATAGCTTGTTTTGCAACAGCACGCATAGCAGATCTAACATTAATCAAAATCTTATGGATGACATTTGTGATAATAGTAGTAATTCTGTCCAATATCCTGTATCTTATGGATTGTAAAGCTTCATGGATGATGCTCAGGATTTTGTCAATAACACTGAAGAAAATTGACATCCAATAACTGACAATACTCTTGATAACAGCAAATATATCGGAGCCGACATCACTAATTCTTGTTGTAATCTTCCCAACTGTTCCACCAAATAGATTGTGTCCTAAACTTACTCCATGGCCTATTACCGCTGTTGTGGCATTTCTTACACCTGAGACGATAAGAGACTTGCCAGAATCAACCACTTTTGATACCAGCCCAATGTGACCTTGAGCCGGACTGGCTAAATAAGAAAGCGCTAAGCACAGTATGATTATTTTTACTTCCACCTGAAAAAGGTAATTAATATAGGAACATTAATGTACGTGGGTTATCTCACCATATTTTCAGAATTTTTGAAGGTGGAAAATTGAAGTTGCGAAATTCATGTTGGTAATTACTTATATAGGACTAGCATGCAGTAAAATTTAATAATATGTTACTTGGAGTTATAACTTTTTTATATGTCTACCAAAATTTAAAATTGTCCATTGAAAAATATTAAATTTTATGTTTTTATTCAAGGCTTCTGATAATATTTTACTATGTAATATATCAAATTCTAGCATATATTGATATAAATAGAAACATATTTAATTGTAAGTATATTTCAATATATTAATATAATTGGACCAATGTATAAATCATAGATAACATATCGATTTTGGTCTTTCCACAAGAATACTAAATATTTTATTAATAATACAAAAGAAATATAGGCCTAGATATAATTGAGTTTTGGTAATTTAAAATAACTCATTAACCCCTTGCGCATCAAAAATTCCGTTACATAAACATAATTCTAAGAATACTTCACTGTTCCGACCTCCTTTGATTTCACTCTCTTTGACTTTACACAATAATTGGAAATCGTATTGATATATGGTAAATCATGAAATATTTAATTAATTCCTGATAATACATATATTAAGCCCACCTGGGCAGCACAGTCGGTAGCTTTGGGACTACCACGCAGTCGGACGAGGTTCGAGTCCTCGGGGTGTGCAACCATTATTCGCAATTATAACTCTCAAAAATTCACATTAATCCACACTGTTGAGTTGGTTGCCTAAGATAGGGGTTGCTTGCTGCGCCACTATGGTTAAGATGATGGGGATGCGCTCAGCAGCAATTGGGAGAGGGCCCTGCGCCACCATAAAAACGTGGTTCGCGCCAGATTCGGCCTATTTCTCATCTGATGAGTTGTCGTGTTAACGTGTATTTTCTTTTGTATCTGTGTGTTCATTGTGCCATTTGAATAAAGTCGTTGTGCTCTGTACTTCGTGTATTTTTGAACTTTGCCGTCTGAGGTGAGCTTTTTGTAATACGTGTGTCGCGATAACTCAAGGAACTTGATCCAGTCTGGTCCCGCGCTATTAACGAGAAATAAATTAACGTTATTAAAAACCGCGACTACCGCGTAACACACACCTATACAAACATCACAATAAAAACCACTCTTCAAATCAACAATCGCAAATATGTGCAACTAGACATGTCAAAAAATTATCGATATTCATAAATGTCGATATATCGGCCTCAAAATTTCGATATTTATCGATAATTTTAATTTCCATAAATTCGAAATTTTTTATATCGTTTTGATATGTCATTGACGTAACCGCCATCTGAGAAGTATTTTGAGAAGTTCAAAATTGGCAATTTTTCTTTTTAGAGCCGCATTTTAGGTTCTATATAATAATTTTTAATCTATTGATATTTGTTGGAATGAAAAAATTGAGATCAAAATCAATTTTTTGCTAGTATTGCAAATATAATATTACTACTTTTATGTATTACTGCAATTATTATATTTGGTGGAAATTATTATTATTATTGTTAGTTTTAGTTTAAATATCGATTTTCGTCGTTATCATAAATTTAACAATATCAAAAAATCCCTATTATTCCTTTATTCCTTTATATTTCTTTGATAATATTAACATTTCTTGCAACTAGAAAAAGAAGAATTTTTTGCTAAAATGTATTTACATGAAGAAAACTTAAATAGAAACTTAAGACACTTAAAATTAAAATTAAATTTAGGTTCTATATAATAATTTTTAATCTATTGATATTTGTTGGAATGAAAAAAATTAAGATCAAAATCGATTTTTTGCTAGTATTGCAATTATAATATTACTACTTTTATGTATTACTGCAATTATTATATTTGTTGGAAAGCCTGATAGATCGATATTTGTATTATTATTATTATTATTATTATTATTGTTAGTTTTAGTTTAAATATCGATTTTCGTCGTTATCATAAGTTTAACAATATCAAAATAACCTTATTATTCCTTTATTCCTTTATATTTCTTTGATAATATTAACATTTCTTGCAACTAGAAAAAGAAAAATTTTCTGCTGAAATGTATTTACATGAAGAAAACTTAAATAGAAACTTAAAACATTTAAAATTAAAATTAAATTTAATGATACTTCAATTGTGTCTATAATTTCAATGAGATATATAAACATTGTTATTAATTCTTACCTATTTGTACCATTTATTGGATATTTGCTGCAATATGATGATTTGCAAAATTTAAAACTACGACTAAAAATATGCAATTGAATGTTGAAATTGGATTTAAAAATGCATTTATTTCTACAATCAGACTAGTATTTCACAAATATACGTTATTTTGCATGTTTAATTCCCGGAATTGTCAGGACCAGTCAAACTATTGAAAAATAGATAACTAAACGGTAACAAAGCCAGCAATATGAAACCAAATTGTATTACCACGATTAATGCTGCAGTTGCCAGAGGTACCAAAATATTGAATAAGAAAAATGAGATAGAAG
>JAODAC010007590.1:0-28930 GCA_027575185.1 Mimaenictus wilsoni
ATGCATAATCTAGAAATAGGAAAGAAACATTTAGATGACCGATATTGTTATTTGGATAGTATTATTTGGGGGGGGGGGTTGCTTTCTTGGACCTTCCCCACTTGTCCACCGCCTCAAATGAGAGGACCTCTCCTGGAATCTGATGATCTTCTCAAAATAGCTTGAGGGACATCGCGCAAGCCCATGTGGACCCCCTTATGGGCGATCCCGTAGCCAATACCAATAAAATTTGATTCAGCATCAGTTAATATCCATTCCGCAAGTGTTTCTATGTAGTCAGAAACACTTAAAGCAACAAAATACCACCTAAAATGTTCAGAAACATTCACAGCCCAACCAAGTGCCACAATGGTACTCAATGGTATTCAGTGACTGCTTTCCCCAAGAAATGGATTTTGATTCTTACCAATAGTATTAGTCTCTAATGAGACTAATAACAATGAAAAAGAATTAAATCGAGTAATTCAAAAATTACATTCAATGTATTAAATATATAGATAATTGTAACAACAATGATAACATCACAATTACGTTGTGCGAACATGTATTGATGGGATAAGGTAGATGGTCGAAAAAATCTAGCCAGGTGCGTTTGACGACATCTAAACAACCCTTGAATCATGGATGGCGAGGGAGTATTACATGAAGGCTTGGTATCTTATCTTTCCGATCGTGCAGGGCCATCGAGATCGCGCTTAGAATGCAGAGAGTCGCGTGCCTCGCAGGCCGGTGCGTCCTCTCGGGACAAGCACTCACTTTGCATGGGACACGAGCGGCTGCTTTCCGCATACGTAACACGCATATTCTATCACATGTGCCCACGCGTGCACGTTGTGCAATTCATGTGGCAATGTACCGCCAACTTACGGTCGCCAACGAAAGTTATCATTTTTTATGGTAAAATATTCCTGCAAATGTTCCTAAAAAGAATGCTCAACGACAAATTCTACGAGTATGTCTGTCCTGAAAGTCCATGGTATATAGTTGCATACGGAAAACAAGAGTAACCGAACGTCGGTAATAAGCATTATAAAATATGCAGAAGTTTAATGAATATTTGCCGCTTGCACTGCACAGGCGCACTCGTGGAAATAATTGTGCCTGCAAAAATTTTCAAACGAATGGAGTGCGCGGAGATTACAAGTTTTCTTTTTAGATACCTCATTACTCATTCCGTTTTTGCAGTTCTGAGTACCTGCAAGGAATGTGACGGGGCAAAAATGGCAGAAAAAAAAGATATGTTTGTCGGCGGAAGCATCAAGGGAGAGATAAAGAGGGCGAGATGCAGCCAAGTACAGTTTTTCACATTTTCGTCTTTTGCATTTTTTCGTTTTGTTGTGCATTATTAATGAAGTTGCCCTTTTGGGCTGAAAATTGCGCCCAGTTTAAATTTAAGGCGCCATTCAGACTGGCATCAAGGGCAAGCATTGAGTGTGACTTTAAAAAAGAAAAAATCCAAGTATGTCCGCTTGAATGCAGACATGATTACAATATAATGGTTTTAATCATTTTTATAACTTTATTTGTATTACAAAGTAATTACATTTTTCTGTTTAAGAAAAAAAAAGGTCGAGAAGGATATAAAATTCGCAGCTATTTAAAAATATATACCAGTTGTCGGAATATCATCGAAAACTACCTCGTTTTTCGCAAATGTTTTAAACAACCGTTCTATTCTTATCTTGAAATACATATCGTTCTCGGACTCCGATGATGCCATTCAAATTCAAGTATGTTTACTTGGTCCTCGTTGGGAGATTCCAGTTTTCATTTCGAGTACCATCCGCGTTCTTGCTTATGCCCTTGGTAGTGTTCAGTAATTAATATACATTTGTACGCGGAGGTCCAAAGTCCTGTTTCTTGTGAGGACATATAGACGGGGTGATCCAGGCCCAGACAGGAGAGTTATCCCTTGAATGTTGCCAAATTTGATTGGTTTACTTGTATGGCATAGGTGTGTTCTCACATAGTGGCCCTAAAGAGGTCTAATCAGGGAAGGCATGAAAACTCAACCATGTTTCCTCTTTTAATGTTAGGTAGCAAACAGAAGTCAACTTCCGACACCCAGAAGTAATGTTTAGCTTCTCCTAACTCAATTATGCAGACCTAGGACAACTATAGTTATTACGGTAGGTTGTCACCGCTCACATTTGTATATAGATATACTAGTTTATTTTAAAATTTTATATTTTGCAAAGTCAATATGATTCAAACCACTAAGCAGTAAGGTCCTGTTCAAATAAATTACAACGAGTGGGCATCCGAAACAAACCAGTGCGTCAACTGCCTCATGGTTACACCAAGTACCCAGAAAACCCATGTGCTTCAAAATTATTTGGGGTAAAACCGTCTTCAAACCGCAGAGGTTAATCCCACTTTCTCGAAACGTTCGAAGCGAACCATACACAACTATTTTCATAGCTCAACCGAACCGGAACTCTTTTCATGGTTCAATGGTCGTTCGAACCGCATCTTTTTCAGTAGGGTTTAACATGACTCCTGTGCCAATACCCGATAATGAGTTCCATTTCAATGTTGATGGTTGCAGATTAGTAAATAGCCCAATATCAGACCTAACTGTCGAGAACCGATGATGAATGTTGCGTTATTCTGCGGAGGTGAGGGTGCCGGTTGATGATGAGTGATAGAATGTTGATGATATATACACTGTTTATTACAAAACATATACGAAACGTTTACAAACACACAACACAGAATACAGTACAAATCGCGAAGTAGTGGAAGAGATCTTGACGGTACGAAATCAGCAGACTAAGTCCCGAGGCTCAGAAAAGAAAATACATTGCAGCCTCGGGTGTAGAAAAAGGTCGGTCGGTAGAAAATATTGGCCGATCAAAGAGTACATGCAATGGTTAGTTTGGGTTGGCTTAGGACGAACATTTGGTTAGTGAGAATTTTGTAGTAACAGATGTGGGAATGGAGGCATAGAAAAATAGTTGAAGAAATGTAAATACTAAATCTAAAGCATGCCAAAATGCAACGAACGCGAACGAGCGTATTGAGATCTCAGGTTTCCGATCATGTGCAGCAGAAGTATTATCTCCACGTTGCGATTCTAAGAAATAAGCAGCATAACGCTGATAAGCTTCTGGTAACAGAATCGCGTGGCGTGATCAGTTGTCCATCAGATTCCTGCAAGTGCACACTCTTTTAGTTTTCTCCACCTACAGATAGCGGATTGTCGGCTTGCAATCCTCTTTAATAAATATCTTAACACTAACAGATCTGAGCAAATAGCGTTCCTCTATGTGATCAGCCCCTGGCTACCTTTAAAACAGCAACTGCGATGATCTGATCTGAAGTCTGAAAGGTCGTTTTAGCTCTATGTCTATGAGTACAAATATTTTCGACCAATGATATAAAGACAAGGTGTCAAGAAGACACCTAAGACAAGATAACACCTAAGAAGTTGTTCAGGTGACCCTACTAATTGTTAAACATCCCAGTAGTTCTTTTGCACACAAGTTAGCAGTTTCGATGAGTTTATTCCAATTCAAACCAATCTGATAATATAAGAGTAGTCATTGTCAACACTAACCAATCATCTCGGGACAACTTGCCATAATGCATTTATTTGCCAATTGGACGCAGTAGGACCAATTTACGTATAAGGGCAATAAATAACGACGCCTTAAATCTATCCAATGATCGAGTGCATTTGCTTATGAATAGCCAGTTCACTCGCAATAGTTTTCTAAAAAATTGTATAAATATCTGCTTTTGGAGAAAGCCGAAATTGTACATAAGAATAAATTCTGAAAAATCTTAAGAATCTCTTACAACTGAATATGTAGAACTAACTTTATTTTGTTCGTATAAATGAATTTTCGGTAAATAAATTGAATTGATTTAAATTACGTAGTCGTGGAGTTTTAAATTTCGCGGTTACTTGTTCGTATAGACGAGCATTTCCGAAGATACCAACGGGATGCAAATTCAAACGCTCTATCTAAACGGATACAACGAAAATTTGTTTTGCAGACTTCTAACGGAATCAAACGGATTGACACGCACAAATGAGTCGTATGTAAGTATATTTATTTGTATATCAAATATCAAAGAACAAGAATTCAAAAAGTGTAGATAGCTATAACAATTCGTACAAATAGATGAATGATTTTATCTAAGATTCAGGTCAGACATCGTTGTATAATAGGTAAATATCTCTAAAACTAAGGATACAACTGAAAAACTACCATATCGGAATGTATTCTTCGAATTAATTCTGTTTGATACGCTGAAGATACGCTGCCCATAGTAGGTCCTTGTATTCTTTCGCAGCATTCGCAGGATTACCCGCCTTTGTAATACCGCGTCCAACGACAGCTAAATCGGCACCACGCTCCAGGATAACCGACGAGGGCGAATTGTATTGTTGGCCTAAATCATCCCCGCTAACTCCTAGTTGGACGCCAGGAGTTAATTGAAGACACCCAGGTTGATCGAGGAACAATTTCTGCTGGCAGACAAATCCCGCGATCAAATCCGAGTAGTTATGACCCATATTCACGGTCGCCTTAGTGTACTTCTCATCAATTAGGCTGCCTTTTGCGCTGCACTCAGCAAGCAGAAACACGCCCAAGTCACCGCCGCCGCGTGCCAACTGCAGTGCGTCGAGTACACCATGACCGGTTAACGAATGAGCCGTCACCAAAGAAGCCCAGGAAGCAATCTTGTAAATCCCCCGCGTGTATTGCAATTCCACAGTTTTACCAATATCGGCAAACTTGCGATCCTCAAACAGCAGGAATTTATGCTTGCTGGCAATCTGCGCCAATGCAGTGGTAAAACTATCATTGCAATGATCAATAATGTCGATATGCAGTTTCAGACAGCAGATATGCTCGCCGACAGACTCAGCGAGATTAAGAATGTCGGTGGGATCTGTTAAATCAGCAGCCAATACCAGATTCGTCTTCTTCTCGATAATCACCTGAAAGAGCTTCTTGGCCATGTGATTCTTTGCATGTGGCAGGCGATTTTCGAATGTCATATCCAAACGATTGTGCTTACTTGAAAGCACACTGTCCACCTGTGAGACTTTGAGATAGTCCTGAACTTTTTTACACATTTCCTCGCTCACATGACCGGCTTCTTTTAAATATCTCATGAGTGTGGTCATTGTTAACAACGCATGCATTTTGATACCATTTTGGAGAAGCCTTTTCGCGCCTCCCTGTTCCCGGTTGAGAAGCACGATGGCATCGGTTACCTTCATTCCCTCAGCTCGCAGATCCTTTGTCGTTTCTGAGCAACAACATAAGACAATCATTCAAAAATCATTCATCAAACAAATTTTGAAAGAGAAGAATACATAAAAATAATCTTACCCAGAATACTGCTACCAGAAGTGACCACATCCTCAATAATCAAACACTTATCCCCTTCCTGGAAGATGCCCTCAATGAGTTTCTTCGTGCCGTAGTCTTTAGTTTCTTTCCTGCGCATTACCATGGGCATGTTGGTTTTGTAAGACACAATGGTAGCAATCGGCAAAGCTGTATAAGGCACTCCGCAAATAACTTCCTGATTTTCAACACTATGCAGTTGATCAATGATTAAGTCCGTGAGAATACCCTGAACATATTCGAATCTCGTAAATTAAAAACTCAAAAAGTTAAGGAAAAATCCCAGAGAAAAATTAACAAGAAACCATTTCGAATACGTACCATTACTTTAGGAAAACTGACCAAGACACGAAGATCACAATAAACAGGTGTCATGAGGCCGATTTTTGTTTTATACTCGCCAAATTTGACTGCATTGATCTTGAAGAGTTCTACAGCGAACTCTTTCAGTTTTACTTCGCGTTGTTCCATAGTTTCGGGTGATAAATGTAATAAAAATTCAACAAAACACACAAATTATGATGCAACTAAGTTGTGCTACGTAAAACGTGCTCTAACCTCACTTTCAGAAATAATTTATATAGCGCGACTTGCGCGTGTTGCGAGTCTTGTGACTTGTGACGTGCGTGTGATACACATATCACCTATTTAAATTACAAAAAGCACACTGTTTTTCGATGTATCTTATTGGCTAAGGCTATATTTGCTAAGGAATCCTACGTAAAATTGAGATTATCACGAGGTGAAATTTGTAAAAATGCTATATAAGTAATGAGCAAGCCCGCGTGTAATTGGCACGTGTGAGTTTTATTCAACAATGACAATAATTGTTGGTAACAGATAACATTGAAACTCAAATGGCGATGCAATGAACGTTTATTCTCTATTACCACCAATGCGATTAGCAAAAAATTGTATCTCCCTCTTGCTCGTCCTAACCTTTTTTATTGCGGTTTGTGGAAAGCTTTTATAGCCTGGCTGTGGGACTGACAGATTTCTTGACCTTACCTACCCGAACTAAAACCATATCCCCGCTTTTATTTTATATTACATAAGGATAGGTGCCCGGACCTTAGAGACCCTATTTCGCGCTCAACACGCTCCTAGCGAATTTTGCGACTGCATTCCATATCTCCTCCGATTCTAACATCCCTCTCCCTAGATCCTCTGGGACAATGTCCGCAGCTTCTCTGAGCTTTCTTCGTTCTACTTCCCATCTATCGCAAGTGTGTGTATCGAGTGTGTGCGCGGCGTCGTCGACTTCCCCGTTACCGCAGTACCTACAGTCGGAGGTCGCTGCCTTGCCGATTCTGTGTATGTATTGCCCGAACTCGCCATGACCTGTCATCAGCTGGGCCCGATAGTAATCCATTTCCCCGTGTTGACGCTCTACCCAAGCCTTTACGTCGGGGACAAATCTACCAATCCACTATGGTCGCTTTTCTTCCCACTCCTTCTACCATCGGTCTAATGCACGGGAGACATTCTCTTTTCTTCCTTCAAATCTCTCTCTCCTTTCTGTTGCCTTAAGGTGCGCTGGTGGGATTGAGGCCAAGACCTCAGCCGCGGCGCTGGACACGATGCGGTAGCAGCGCGCAACTTGTAAGGCCCCCCTCAGGACACTCCTCATTACCTCGCGATTCTTCGCGGCTCTTGTGCTTTGCTCCCAGACGGGCGCTGCATAGAGAAGCTTCGAGGCGGCAACTGTCGCGAGGACGCGGCGGGTTGTCTCTCCAGCCCCTCCGATGTATGGGAGAATTCTTGCGATGCTGGTTTGTGCCAACTTCGCCCTGCCTGCCGCGGCACGGATATGATCCGAGTAGTTAGGGTTTCTGCCTACATCCGCCCCGAGATACCTGAGGGTGTGCTCTATTGGTATTGTATGTTCAGCGAATGTGAGAGTTTCCTCGCCCGTTCTACCTCGCTTTCTAGTAGACAACCACGCTGCTTCCGATTTATACGGTGCTATCAGCAAACTCCTCTCCTGGATCCAATTTTTGATGATGCCAATCGCTTCCTCCATATCTTCTATCAGGTGATGCATTTCTGCGCCCGTGCCCACTAAAACTATGTCGTCTGCAAATCCAATTATCTGTACATCCGGCGACAGGGTGAGACTCTATATTGGGTCGTAGGCCAGGTTCCAAAGCCACGGTCCGAAAACCGAGCCCTGCGGGACTTATCTGGATGTTGTGATTTCCTGGTTGTTCCTCATCACTAGTGTTCTGTCCCTGAGATATGAATGCATTGCTGCACTAATCACCGGCCAAGGCAGGGAATTAAAGGCGTTGGTGATGTCTAGGGTTTTCCTCAATGGTCCGGTATTTGCTGTCTGTGCCACCTTCGCCAAACGAACTATTACGAACTATGCCGATTAAGTTAAGATCTGCATAATCTACGGCTGATCATAACAGTACTGGGGAATGATGTAGTTCTAGATAAGCAAGCAGAGCATGCACAGCTGTCCTCGTATGACTTATATACTCTTAAACAATGTATGGCATGACATGCTTGTTGTACAATATATTATTTACAAATTCGAAATGACATGGGGCAAACACATTTTTCCATTATGGATAAGTTATCGTGAAAAACATGTTAATACCAACTTATAACTAGAAATACTTCTATTGAAAGCAGTACTCCATTTATTGCATGTTTCGTTATAACCAGGTTTCACTATATACAAAAAAAACGTTAAAAATATGTGGAAGGCACAAAAAGAATTGGAAAGCAAATATAGCAAATTAACTCATGTATATTTATGAGAATATAAACTACCAATCCACAATATCTTCAACCACATCACCACCATCGTTTTCAAGTACAAGTTTACCGGGCACGAAATTCCCCTTCTTGGCCTTACCACCACGTTTACCCCGCTTGGAACGTTCCTCCCTTTCAACTTCTTCATCCTCCTCACTGTCACTGGGGAACAGCACAACTTTTCCGTCGGAGTCCACGTGTTTTCTCGGTTCATGCCTCGCCTTTTTGGTCAATACTGGCAGATTATATTCCCCAAGTTCCTTATTATTTGTCGCTTCTTTGCTACGCTTCATATTGCGTACCTTATCCCAACTATCAAAGAAGGTACTCAATGGAGTGCCACGATTCTTGATTTGCGCTTCGAATCCTTCAACCTTCTTCGTCTCACTCAAGGCACAAGACAGCTTGTTGCGTTCCTTCTCCATAAACACAATGTTTGCGTCGATCTTTTCCAATAACTGCTGCATTTTTCGCTGATACTTAGCAATTGTGCATTTCTTTAAGAAGATTTTTAACTGCAAAAAACAGACAATGTTTAGTATGTATATAAAGCAGGCACATGACTAAGAAAATGGAGTCTGCATACTTGACATTTTGCAAAGAAGGCCATATCGGGAAAAGCTATGCTGTGTGAATGTGCTGTCAGATACTCCAAAAGACAGCCGTAGGCAGTGTCGATAATGGTGTCCTTAAAACCATTCTCACTCATTTGTGCTTTTCCCATTCTCAGAGCAGTGATGAATGACAGAGGCTTCATAGATACTTTGCTGTGTTTCTTGTTGAAATCAAAAGTTGTTAAAACCTGTAATTTAGGAACTTTAATTTAGGATCGACTGTAATATTATTAAAAATATTGCCAAACAGCAGGAAAGGAATCATGGACTGCCGATGATAAAAAATAAGGGGATAATACGATAACGGGGAGATAAAGGGTTTGTGTGCAAAGAAGCGACGAAATTTTCGAAATAGTAGTCGATGCAGTTATACTAATTTAAACAGCTTCGTTTTTTATGAATTGTACTTCTAACTACAAGTTCCCGAATTTGATTCCCTGTCCTTTTTCTGGGTCCCCTTTGGAACATTGACGGAATTGTCAAGAGTCCTTTTCGGACTTTTCCGGATATGGAGGGTAACTTTTGGGACATTACCGGTCTTGGCGGGCTCCCCCTTTCACACTTACTTACCCGCTACAGAAAAATAACAATTTCCTAAATCAGAAATCGGCAATTCATATTTGTGTAGCCCGCGAAGCATTAGCTTAAACTTTAGTTAACGCGTTCAGGCTTGGTACCAAAGAGAATTGTAACATTTTTCTGATATAAAAGCACTATTTTGGAATAGTTCGCCATCTGAATAACATGGCCGACCCTTGCCATAGCAGAAAGGTCGTCACAGGTTATAGTTGCGCCCCCCTTGTTTAATACACTTTATGGCGGCCCCCAGGTTTAAATGAATTTTTTGTGATAATGTAACGTTATTACAACTCACGATACACGTGTCCAGAAATGTTCCAAGGGGGTCCTTCCCATAAATTCCCGTGCCTCTCCTTAGACTAATTCATACCTCCCTAGGAAGGCGCGCCTCCCAGCTTGAAACTTCTACCATCATTTGAGGTAGTAATCATTTTGAACAAAAATAAGTTAGTCACCGCAAGGAACAATATAGCTGAGCTGGCCATCAGCAAAAGTTGGCTAAAGAAACAAAATATAGGAAGGAACAGTAAGAGAGAAAAGTGGCCAGAAAAATTGCATTAATCAGTGGTCTGCAACATGTAAACTACGGGTACCGAGTGCCTCATTTGGTAATGTTAAGTGACCCATTTATTAATTTCAAGTGACGCACTTTAAAGCGCCGGTAACATACCCGGATGCGTGCTTCTATTCCTATCCTTGTCTGGCGAATACATTTAAAAGGAGATGAAGCAACTCGAAGAAGCAAACTATCTTTTTTAATACATTGATCAGACAAAGGAAACCACGCGACTTCGGCTATATGACCGGCGTCTAAGGCAACAATATCTAATGCCGGAATCACCAATTACAATGACGACATATCAATAATTCTCACCCACACCCAACACGTTGCCGACCTCTGAAATATACTGATAAAGGAATTATTGCCAAGAGAGAAGAAACTCGGAGAAGCAAAAATATTCGTCGGAGGATAGAGTGGAAGACATTATTAGGAATCGGATACTCAAGTCAAACCTAATAATGTCAGACCGTTAAGGGTTTCTTATTTCTTTATAGATATAGGGTAACTTTGATTATATTCTAACAAAAAAAACTTACCTCAGCAAGGAATGGCAAAACTGGTATAAATACTCCACTGTCCCTACTTAGATCCATTAAAATTTGAACCATGTGGAAGCGTAGAGGAAAGTATGCAGCAGTGGGCACCAACTTTAGCGTACCAAGACACACCTGTATGAAGGGATATATCAATCCTTGCAATTGTGGTTTGCCTGTAGTTTGCCCAAGGAAATTCCCCCACAACTTACAACTGTTCACAAACTGCCAATTGTATACAATATGAATATTTTCCTTCTTGTTGTCAACGATTGCATTTCGCAAATTAATTGCAAGCTGCCGAATATAGAGAAACACGTGTTGGTAGGCAACGGTTGCATCCAACGCGTAAATCTCCACCAAAGAACGCCGCATGAAATTGATGCTCGGCAGTTTGTTAACGCTGACGAACTTGGCGTTCTTCAAATACGTCATGTACATCGTCTTAAGGGCGAAATCCAGCAGTGATTCTTTGCGTAAATTCACCAAACGCAAAATACAAAGAAAAGCAACCACACGCACGGATTCTTCATCAGAGCGTCCCCACAGACCGATTAATTTCTTCATAATCGTTTTGCTAACATGCTGATATGAGCAGAGAATCGGCGTCATATAATGAAGGTGTTTGAGCAAGACATTCAAGATGTTACCGCTGGAGACATTGCCCAGCAGTGCCTCCAAATCGGTGAAATACTGCTTCAGACTCGTCTTGATCTTGATGAATTTCTTGCTTTTATGTGCAAGTTGGCCTTTCTTCAGATGCAGAAAGCTACGAACGGCTGGCCCTAAATACAGTACACACAGCTGTACAACGCCATTGAATACGGCGGAACCCTTCACAATATATTCACTGGATTCTTCGCCATCAGTAGCTAAACTTTGCAATGCAGCATTAAAAGCACTCATTGCATCATTGATTGCTTTGTTTGTCTTTTGTGGACCTTGCAACGCTTCCTGCCATGCCTTGATCATCTTCAGGGTGACATGCCTGTTGGACTTTGGTCCGGCCTCGTCAGCTTCCTCTTCAAAATCACTCTCATCACTAGCTACTTCTAATTCTCCCGGTTTGTGTACTTCGTCATCTTGTTCTGCATCTGAGTCAGCTTCTGAATCTGAGACGTTGAATTGCAATAACTTCTTGTCGTTGTCTTGCAAAAACTTGTAGAATTCAGGATCAGTGTCTCTCAATCTTTCTAACGCAGCTTTATGATCGTGAACTTCGTCCCCTGATGCAGATTGTTCTTCATCAGATTCAGAATCATCTTGATCGTCTTCCATAACTTCTTTATCTTCGGCTATGTCTTCTTCATCTTGTGCTACGTCTTCTTCATCTCCTGTGTCTTCTGAATCTTCATCCGTATCTTCATTCTTTTCTTCAATGTCTTCGTCATCTTCAACACTCCCAGATTCGTCTCCATTTTCTTCTAATTCTTCAGTTTCTTCTGAGACGTCCTCATTCATAGATTCTTCAGATTCTGATCGCTCTTCACTCTCGCCATCACTAGGGTTAACACTTAGACCATTCTTACCATTTAACAGTATATCGTCGTCTTCAGAAGCACTTTCCTCCTCAAATTGCTATGAGATAAACAAAAAACATGCATTAACATGGAAGAACAGTAAATAAAGTAATAAAGCAACACCTACCATTTTCTTCAAAGTTTTCATGGCCTTCGCTTTGTTTAGGTATGTCGGTGTATTGCGTTTGTTTTTCTTGAACACGTTCGTAACGGGCTTCTGAGTTTGTTGTTGAACTTTGGATTTCTTGGCGACTTTTCCCATTTTTGTACACTTTTCACTTCAGTCCGACAGCACAGCACGTGTGTTTGTTATTTGAGGTTAAAGAACATGCCTCCCGTGTCTACAGTCTATGCAGGTTCTTATTGGATCACAATCACACCAATTACAGAATGTTTGACTTCTTTAGAAATACGTATGTTGGGTTGCCTATATTTTCATATCGCATAGAACATTTAAGACAGATAACTATCCAGCAATTCCAAGCCAAGAAAATTTCGGTGACTGAGTGAGGGCGCTGCAATCGTGTAGCTTTCATAAGTTTTAATTGAAACGTCTCCTGCAAAGGGTAGCTGGAGATGATATTCTCCAGCTACCACCTATTCCAGCGCCCTCCTCCTAGGAATTAAATCATTGCCCCCTTAATAAAATAAGTATGGAAGTTTCCTTACCAATTAACATTATTCCGTTTATTTAATTTTCTATGTTGAACGGAGAATGTTTTCTTATCCAATTAAAATTCAAAAAATGCAACATCAATACACTTTTTTTCACTTAGGACGAGTTTCCTCACTGGCCTAAATAAATTATCATAAGCCCAGGTGAATCATAAATACCAGGAATATGATGAAATATCATCAAAACAACTGTACATAAAATTTTCAGAGAATTTACTGTTACTCATCATCTGTTACTTATTTACTTACACTATTATCGTAGGTTTGTTTAATTTATATCAGTATTTATATATTTATAGATCATATATTTTAATCGTTACGTTACAACTTATGAGAGACGCGTGTTAATTATGTTGTTTCTCTTTGCCTCGGAAAAGAAAGAAAACTATCAAAAAGTTCATACGCAACATCGAATGCTAAAATTTACGTGTTCCTGCCCTGCATGCAATTAGTCACTCGTTCGCCTCGGCAACGCACTTACGCAAAACAAAAAAAAATCTAACTTAATAAATAAAACGCTCCACATGCGTACCGTTGACAGGTAGCGTCCGGCGACGGAGAGGCAGAAAAGTCATTGCTCGTAAAGGCCGCGGAAGTACACAAGTTTCTTCGTAAATATAATTAACAATTGTCCGCTCCGGTCCCCGTGTGCTTGCGATTGCGACAAATCAGCCACAGCACGACGACGAAGTCTTTTCTTTAGCAATCAAATTCTTATATTACTTTTTTATATAAATTACATAAACACACATTTGTTCATCGTTTGCTTGCAAATTGGATCTCCATGTCATGATCGAAATTCCTCCTCGTCTTCTCGTCGAGGAGTACGCATGTGTGTCGCGGAAATAGGTTGGAACGGGACTGGTCTCGGTCTGGAAGGGAAAAACGGAAATGATGCCAAATAGGGGAGAGAGGTGATTGCTCATCGTGGAAACTGATGGCGGGGGAAGGATTCTCCAAATTGAGGACAGATGGGGAAGAAAAATAGTAAACTGGCACTTATCAACTAAACATATTACAAGTAGTCAATTGTCCCTTCGTTTTCTAGTTGCACAATGTGAAAGGACCGTCGAGACAAAAACAAAACAAAAATCAAATAAAAAGAAAAACCTAACTACAATACTTAATGATAGCAATTAAACGTACTATATACAAAAATAAGTCTAGATATAGCCTGCCCACCAATCTGCGCACGCTTTTCTTTTGATATCTCGCGCAGTGGATGAATTTGTGTTCTAGTTTATCTCTTATAATCATTTTTCTGCTGTCTGCGAGCGGAAGCGAGAGTGAGAAGGGGGTTGGTGGAACCGCGAATAAGGCGCGCTCCGCCTCCCGAGCGGTGCTGTAACAAAAACAACACCAGTCGTCCTGTGAGGGGTGTGCGGACATGCCCCAAATGCGGTTCCCAAACTATTTACATCCCGACGTCGCCAACAACGTGTAGTAGTATATCTGGCGGCACATATTTACACATTTGTTTCGCTTAAGTCTTCCACCAAATCGCAGAAAACGTATTCTCTACAAGTACATTTACATAAATATGCTATGAGATCTTTTTTTGCTTCGCATTATAATTGCGTGTGTATTGTTTTTATAAATTTATTTTGCGGCTTAGACCATCGTGTCGTTTTTTTTTTCGTTTCGTGCGACCCGCACATATATCGGGTTCGCCATCGTTAACAGTTAAGGAGCAGAGCAACTATAAAAAAAGAAGTAACAAAAATAGTAATAATAAGTAATTTAAAAAAAAAGAGAACACGACAATCACACATGGCCGAAACTACAAACGCACCCCAAGAAATTCGCCTCTGCATGGCCGCACTCACAAGAAAAAGCGCTCGTTTCTAACCCGCGACCTCTGAAAACAAATGAAAACCGCCGCGGAACTATGAAAAACCGAAGTGAAATTATGGAAGCCAAAATGACGAAACGCGTGCGCGGTTTTGGTTCGTTTATTCGCTCTCGCCATCCGCACGCAAAACGGTGCTTCGTCCGTCGCTGTGTCAATGTGAGGGTGTGTGTGTGTGTGTTTTGTGTGTCCGATGTGAAATTTTGGTAATGTGGGCGTGAGAGTGTTACTGCAGTTTCCGTTTTTTTTTTTTTTTTTGGAGGGGAGTACGCGCGTGTGAATCAGCGTTGTAGAGATTGTTTTTCTTTCCAGGGGTGGCGGTGGGGGGTGGCTGTAGATGTGGTGTAAGCGGGCTGCTTTCCGCTACTCCTCCGCCATTACGGCGACGGCGGTCACAGCCGCCGCATCGGCGTCCTCCTCCTCCGAGCTCAGATCGCCGGCCCGCTGGCGCTGCTGCAGCTGGTGGAGCAACTGGCGTAGCAGCAGATATTATCTTCGATCGCGGTAGAGCAGGTAGGTCTGCAGGGCGGCGGGTAGCGCCAGCGACGTCACCTTGTCGTCGAGATGCTGCTTGCCGAGCCGCTGGCGGATTACGCGGCGGCACAGATCCATCAAAGGTAATGGTTCGGCTAAAACACAAATTTTGAATCATTAAAATTGATATCGGGTGATATCGATATTTGTTGGGGGTAAATTGGTTTGACTGGGTGAATGTAGATTTGAATATTACTGTTGCCAAATTTTCAACAAAAATATCGATACTAATTGGTAGGTAGCGAAATAAAAGTAATGACACCTATTAATCGATATCGAACATAATGGAGAAATTGGCTCAACTATGCGATTGTGTTTGTTGCATGAAATATGACTCTATGATAGATATATTAAGAAGTTCCGAAGGATGTGTCCCATGAGGAGAACCATTCATTTGTAAAAGTATCCACACATACAAACAATACCAAAGTTTAGATATTTCTAAATACAAATACGAATGGTTGTGTCGCGAAATCACTCGCTTCGTGTAGTGGTGATAAGAGTGCATGAGACTCGGCGCGAGTCTTTCGTGTTAACACACTTGGATCAAAGAGGGGGGAACCCCGTTCGCGAGGAAAAAAATGAAACTATTCAGGAATATTGGCTCAAAATTTCAAGTCGATAGCTGAAGTGTTTACGAAGTTATAACTCAAAGTATTCATATTATTCTGATGTTTATCCAACTATAAACGCGATTTTCTCGCAACATCGTTTTTAGATTTTGCGTTTACGATTGAGAAAATTCTATTGAACCGATTTAGCTGAATGACCGTTCATTTTATAGATCATTAAATTCTCTAGCACATGACATCAATTGTTTTCCAAAACCAAATATATATATTAACATTTTTTCGTATTTTCGTACTAGCAAGTCATTTTTTACGCGAAAATAAGCACTTTTAATTTAATACAGTACAAAAACATGAAATTACAACTTTTACTTGAAATTGCTCGACGTCGTATTCAATCTAGTTTTATAAACATTGCAAAAACGTTTTCTTTGTTCATTTCCGATCAAAATTAAGGACACTAGATTGTACGCAGATGAACAACTCAATTTTTAAATGTAAATTAAAATGTGAATTTAAATTTTAACCAAAAATAAAACTAATATCACCTGACTGTCCTTTGTTATTAACTAATTGTAAGTAACAAATAATATTTTTAAATGATTTGTTTAAGCTAGATGCAATGAATATATGTAACGGAATATGCCTTAATCTACTACCAGTATGATGATAATTATTAACCACATTGGAATATTCTATAAAATTCGCACGACCCAACTAAATATATGTACAACATCAATAAATTAGTATCGATTACGATATTTTAGAGACTCGGATCGACGTTGTCTTGGTATGAAATGATGAATGATCGCGAGGCCCCTTGCCCACAGCCCACAGAACAAATCGTTCGCTCGGTGGCCATGGCGGCCCTGGTGCCCTTGAAACTCAAGGTTCTTGGTCGCGAACGCGACGACGCATACGCTGCGGTTCGCCGACGCGGTACCCGATGAGAGAATGCGTGTCTTACGAAAGAGAAGGTGGGAGATTTGCCAGGCGCGACCATCGAAACGAACAACGAAAAAAAACGCGCGTATGACGAGTGCACAACCGCGCAGACAATGTACACCGTCGCGCGTACGTGTCGATGAACACACAAAAACCGCGCGTACCAGCAACAGCCGAAATAAAAGGCTACGTAATTGCTCGCTCGTATAAAGTTGCGAGTGGCCGTGAAGTCGATAAGTGCGTCGACTCCTGCACGACGTTCGTTTTTCGTTGTTGTTTCTTTTTTGCGTGCACATGACCCCTCTTACTCGCACTTTGCCTCGATCCACCGTCATCGAGTACATCGGGCGTAAGTAAGTACCTTGCAAACGCGTTTTCACTCTTCGACGTGGAAGGAACAAAGCAATCCAATCAGTAATAATTTCGGCGGTACTTACGATCAAGGCCTCCAATGTACTTCATCGTGATTTCGCAATGGCCCCATACGGCCGACACGATGGGATAAAGCTTCTTGCCCTTGAGGCCACGAAATGCAACGCCTAGGTACTGTCCGTCGACCACGAAACTCAGTGTGCCCTCATCCATGTCCAAGACCACGAGGAACTTGTCGGGTACAATGAAGGTCTCATCCGGCTTGAGCAGCGCGGGGTACGTTACGCCAGCATTGTTCTTCGCATCGTGGTAGAGT
Source organism: Mimaenictus wilsoni (assembly GCA_027575185.1). Taxonomy (NCBI): domain Eukaryota; kingdom Metazoa; phylum Arthropoda; class Insecta; order Coleoptera; family Staphylinidae; genus Mimaenictus; species Mimaenictus wilsoni. Next base: position 17,204 of record JAODAC010007590.1, read on the forward strand.
TTGTTGCGTCCTAAAATGTTATAAATATATTAATTACAGGGTTATAATGAATGCTATTGATATAAAGACCTTTAGAATATATCTAACATAAAACATTGTTTTTAGAGTTTCATCACTCTATAACAAAGTATGAATATCAACATATATAAAGTTGCAAAGAGAACATGAAAGGAACAAAAAGGAAAGTTTGACTGAAACGCACCTAAATCCCAGCCCCAGGACATATCAGTACTGCCTACGAGACTCTGATAGCCGACACTGTGGAGCGGCGCCTCGGCGGTGGCGACACCAACAACAGCATGTGTACCGCGCTGCCGAGTGCTCCAGCATACCTCCCACGTGTGCAAGCCCTTTGTGAAACCGACCTTGCCGCGAATGCAATCAGTGCTCTGTGCGACAGGATGCCGGTGGAAAGTGAGTTTATCGTCCTCCTTGACGAAGATGTTCAAGGAGCGATCGTCTGCATTCCAGCTGTATTTCAGCTGGGTCTCACGTAGCGCTGGCGGCATGTCCAGCAGCATGTCAAGTCTCTGCGGTCGAGCAAAGTCCTACGGCAAAAAAGTCCATACATGAATCATACATAATACCGTAGGTCGATAAGTCATCAATGTGCTGTTGTAGGTGAACAATCACCACCCTCATCAGCCCCTACTTACTTGTGCTAGTTCCCTGGGGATGACGGGTTTGTATGGAGCGGCCGTGTCCCGATTCACGACCTTAACACCGGTGGAGACCTTCTGGCCCATGCTCATGCCACGGGCGCGTCGCCGCCCCGTCTTGCACGGCACCACCGCCGCCTTGTAGACGCGACGCACTTCGCACGCGGGCCGCGTGCCCGCGAGGTTGTGCTGCGCGCCGCCGCCGCCACCGGCCGCCGCGGTGCTGCTGCTACCCGGACAACCGTTACTTCTCGCTGTGCCTTTGCGCACTGTAATGCCCCTGTACCTGCAATTACAAACATAAACACACGACGCATGTTAGCAAACATCAGATAAAAACAAACGACGATAAAACATTCTTGAAATAGCGACAATAACAAACAAGGTAGAAAATTGTATTTTAAGTATAAACTGTGGTAGTGATGACGGGTCCGCGGCACCCGTGTACCCAACGAACAGGGCAACCCACTTCATACAAACAAAACAAAAGTGAAACATTTCGTCGGAAAATGTCGAATAAAGTTATTACCAGTGAGGGCAGTTCGGGCTATGAATGTGGACGACGGACATGTGTGCGCGTTTCAAAGCTGGTGGGCCCCGGAAAGCCTGTTCCCCCTTCGTAGACCCAAGTCATACATACGCACATCCAATGGTATACATTCAAGTTGTGCTCACTTGTAGGCACGGGAAACTGAACGCAAAACGTCAATGCACATACGCACACCAAGGCGCACACAGACACACATAACACACCCGGCGACCAAACGTTCGCTGCTCAACGGCGAAGAAGAAACGACATGTGTGCAGCGTTTACGCGGACGTTCGTTCGGCTAGCGCTCGGCAGACGGACTGGATGGATGCGAGATGATAACCACGAGGCGACTGACTGCTACTACACTGCCGGGACCGAGCCGAGGGTACCATGCCAGTGCCAGGCCAGTACCTGCTCGAACGCCGAAAAACCGTTCACCCAAACAACACAAGGCAGGCAGACCCGACCAGAACGCTGTCGAGGAGTAGGGGCACCCGGCCATAAATACGCATAATGCGACAGGTAAATGCAATTCGACAAAAACCTACGACTGAACGGCGGTAATTCCTAATAATGTGTGCACGCCGTATTGTACCGGGTACCTCTAGATTGTCCATTATATTTATCGTCAAGTATAGTCGCCCAATGTGCACCAAACCAAAATGCTAGGTGAAAATGCGAGCAGGTAGATGAAATGCTACTCGGCGACCAGCTGATAGCAGAGAGTGGTGCACCTTTATAACAACCTGGACAAAGATAAAAATCCGCTCAAAAATGTGACAAAAACCTGGTCGCCCACTGAGCATAGAAGCTTTTTGAAAAGCTTTGGATATGAAATTTGCATGCTGCTTTACATTGTCGCATCGCTTTAGAAAAATGACATTTTCAATCGTAGTGAGAATGCATGGGGATTTTCCGTTCGAAACAATGCGCTTTGGTCTGTCGACGGGCTGGTCATGGATTTCCTGCCGTTTTCGCTGGAAGCATATCGGCAAATCGTTCGCATAACCGCCAGACCAGGCTAGACATCGCATGTCTGTGACGATTGCCTCCGTGCAGAGCCACGGCGAATGGCAAAGCAAACAAAATCGATTTCGCTCTGCTTTGAACCAGAATCGTACGCGAACGCCAAGTCGGCAGGGCACCAACGCTGCGTTTTGGGGCGCAGCCAGGCAAGCAGCGGTTGGTTTTGGACATACAATCGTGGTGGAACAGGGCCGTGTATTCTTCTATAGGGAAGCGACGTGGCATCAACTCCACACGGCCGCTTGGGGTACCCGAGTGTCAGTCGTACCCACAAAGCGCGCAATGACCCGTTTTCCCCGCCTAGAAGGGACGGGACGACCGAACCCAGCGCAGCGAGTGCATGATGCCGAAATGCACGCACAGCCATAGAAGCCGACCGACCCCCCGAGCCGCCAACGTCCTCGCTCAATACTCGGCGCGCAAGGGAGGCACTCTCACACACAACATGGCCGCACATCTCCTCTACGCAAGGCAAAAGCAAACCCAGCCGTCAAGGGAAAAGGGAAAGCGGGCGCACAGTAGCATGGCTCAAGCGAAGGGGAAGAGCGACGAGTATACCTCGCGCGCACGGCGCGTTTACATGCCAACAGCGCGTGGGGCCATGGCCCCCGGGGTGGCGGCGGGTGGTGAGTCACGCGGGGTCTGGTCTGTCTGTGCCAGTGCATCTCTCTATTCGGAGTCCGCCGACCATGTGAAAACGCGCCTCGCAGGAGAGCGAGCGTCGAGCACGGCTGCACGTTTTCGGAACACATATTGAAAGTAGCATAGCATAGTCACAGTCGACCGTCCCTCCACCAACGCAGCCTGTCTGCTTATGCTTTAGTATATGTAGAATCAGCTGTTTCTTAAAATAAATAACATGCATTCATGATCGCGCACGCATACCAACGTAAAGTTGCGACGCGTCCGCTCACTCGGCATACGTACACAGCTGAGTCAGAATAATCAATGATTCGTGCTGGAATCACGAGGAAATGCCATGATTCAAGCGACGTTTCGATTACAACTTTAATGTGCTGCCGCAAACGACAACAACATACTTCCATGAAACATTGGACCATACTCAGCTCTCTCTCTCTCACGCCACGACAGGTCATACACATTGTCTACGTCGACACCATTGACGTATTATTGGAATACCAACTCGGAACGAACAATAATATCAATAAACGCTTTTCAAACATTATTCAGTATTTTTAGTTATTGTTTTTAAACGACTGGTTGCCAATCGATTCATAATTCAACTTTTAGTCGTTCAAGGTCCGTATTCTTAGCCTTTGCATGCTTTCGAGACTTGCTCAATCAGCGCGGTATTTTCAGACGCGTTCCAATATTGCGTGGCGGCCTTTTATTTCGGGAAAATCATTGCGACATGAACGCTGAAACCGAAACGCGACTGATGCCACTTGTTTCATGGTCGCGCTGATGCGATGAAACGAAAATAATAATAAACGAACCACTGCTGCTAGCTGCTGTCATCGCGAAGAAGCGAAAATCGAAACGAGTGTAATCATAAACTAAGCATATACAACATACACCACATACACATCTACAAATTGCATTAGTACGTATATGCGCACCAGCGTACTCTTCCATCGGCATCAGACTCCCGTGAAGAGTTCATGAATGAATGAAAACAGCGCTGCCGCGCGCACACATCGCGATGAAGTAATACGCGCCAATCGTTTGCGCGCGCCACTCTCGCCGGCCGAAACAAGTTCTATTTATAAACAGCGCATGCTTATTACACCGATAGGAGGAGGCGAAGGCGAAATAACAATAACAGAAAAACGTGGCAATGTAAGAACGGCCCCCGCGACGACGATGACGACGGCGACGAGGAGTGAGGGCCGGCACAGCAAACGCTATCTGTGTACGTACGGCTGGTGAACAAAGCCAAGCAGCAAGCGCACACCGACGACGGCGACGACGAGAGCGAGCGCGCGCACAAAGAAAACGCCAGAAAATTAAGTAATCAACATTGAATTCACAACAATGAGTGGCGAGCTGAGCGCGCTGCGCTGAGAAACCAAGTGCAGCGCGCTTGCCTCGCTCGGTTCGCCTACCAACAAACAACAACAACAACGACCAGATGTAGCACCGTGCAACGTACTCAGCAATGTGGAAACAAAAGGCATGAATATTCCTGTTTCCCCCCACATCGTTAAAATGCATCTAGCAAACTAACTAGCACTGGGTGCTGCGAATGAACCTTATTTCGGTAGGTTCCTTTTCGGGATCCACAACATAATGAACCAACCGAAATAAGGTTCGTTTGAACAATGCGAAAACATCGGTAACCATAAACTGCAACTGCACTCTGCCGGAAACCCTTGGATGTGCTATGAAAAGAAAGCAAGTGGAAAGAAAATGACATTAGGTGTTTGAATACCTAAGACTACCACCGTCCTCACCAGCTGTTTATTTCACATCCGTCTATATGCATTAGATGGGTCACACACAGGCTAGAACCTAGAGACATAGATTAGCGTCTAGTCCTCCTTCTTTCACATCAGGTAGGTGGTACCCAGGCACACACATCAAACAAACATTTCGAAGGCAAGGGCAGCGTTTTTTTCTTCTCCTCCGACACCACATGGTCGGGTACCCACGAATACTGAAAAGATAGGCCCCGTCGGGATTATTGGTTTTCGGGATGTGTTCGACGAAAATGGAAACCCGGCGCGGAAAGATGTTGCCATGTCCATGCACGTAGCCGCAATCATCGCAGGTAAAAGAAATCCGACGAGGACAAACTCCTCGCCTCTTCTTGTGTATATGGTGCGCGCCCGGCTCTGGTCGACTTGGTGTCGGGTATGTTTACTTGCCCGTCTGCCCGCACGCAGGTAAATCTCGAGAAAACGTGCCCGTGCCAACGAAGCAGGCACATGCGTCTGTCCGTACGCAGGCAGTGTATAGGCAAGAGCGCGCGCGAGTCCTCATACACACAAGAATAATGGAAATAAAAAAAGGGAAAAGGTTCAAGGTCGATTCGTTTCCATCGCGAGCCTCCGACTCTTCAGTTTAGTCTAGCGACGTTGCGGTCCAACCAGCGAGCTCAAAGGAAGACGTGATGGAAGGAAGGTATCCGATACCAACGACAAACGCCCAGCCATAATGGAACAAATATAATAGGGTCCCTGAAGGTCTAGGCCCTTATAGCAAAGCAAGAAAGTCTTTGAGAACGTTGAAAATTTTTTCGAATTGAAATTTCTTTAGCCAATTCCAGCATTTTAGTCCGCTTTCTATAAAATTGAATAATCCAATTGGTCCCTGACGGTCCTCCACACCTTCTACCGCGAACAAACCAGAGAAAAATCATCCTGCTATCAGCTAAGTGTTAATACATAGAGACAATTCTAGAAAGTGCATGATGGTTTCATTAGGATATTACGTAGCGGCCAAAATAATTACATCGTTAATTGACTGGCACATGCATGATTAAGAGAGGACCATGGGTGGCAAGAAGAATTTTCTCTCCGTTTGTTCGCATTTCAAGGTCGTGCACTGGCTTGAATTTCGTTCCATTACTGGCTGTAAAGCAGCAGGCTGTTGTAGGAGCTCTATCCCGCATGGGTTCGCTTTTTTTTTGTTGTTGGTTTTTTACTTTTCTCGGCAGAGAACATGGCCGCCGACATGGTACACATTTTTCGCACACGCACTCAAACACATACACACAGCCGCATGGGCACGTATTCACATACACATGTACAAAGGATTCGCTTTAGTCAGATTACTGTGGGCACCAGGGGTGGACGACCAACAACAACGTGCTGTACTCACTTGCGTCCCTCAATCTCCATCGTTTCTCGCACCCCTAAATTGTTCTAATGCCGGCTTTCTACTGGCCCGGTTTGACTTTGATGGCCTGCCACGAGATGCAACTTCCGACGTGGGAGGATGGAATGGTAGGCGCAAGGCACGCACCATATGCGAATGTCTTTCGAAGCGAGTATGTGCGGATCGTGCAACATGCGCACACGATTCTGATTAAAGCGCGACTATGTGTAACCGATGGAGGATCACCAAAACTGCGCGGGGTGCAAAACGCACTAAATCCACTTGCACTAGTCTACAACAGCAGATTGAAGATGCGCACAACACACTCACAGAACAGCACCACGGGGATCACACATGTGGCTCAGGGAGATGGCACAAGATCAGCGACAGTCAGTGCTGAGGAAATCGCGAGGGAAAAAAGCGGCTCCTTCCGCTCTCGGTGGTGGTGCAGAGATCACCGCGCGGAATTCAAAAACTAGTAACGGTCTTTTCCGGTGGGCGCGCATGCGCGTCGCACTCCGGTTGTGGCGCGTGTTGCACCACAGAAGAAGAGACGGTTCGTGTGTTCGGTTTCGTAACGTTCGCGCCGTGTATAGGGGTGCGTGATGCTCGACGCAAATGCGTGTTTTTGGCAGGGCGGACCGATCGTACAGACGCGCACCGCGGCCCGTTCGCTGGCGTACTAAGCGCGGCGAACGCGCGCCGTGCTCGCCGAGGCGCGCTCACGGTCGCGCTCGTGGATTGTCGGGTGCGCGATCACGGGCGAATGGGGGCCACTCTGGCCAACCGTTGCTAACTTTTCTAGATTCGTTTTTTTTCCGCGTTCGTTTTTCGACCGCTTTTGTTTTCGTTCGCAACACGCATATATGCGCATACCCACACACACAAATTTCGTCCATTCCAACGATAATAGGAGAAATGCGCGAACCTACAAATTAAGAGCTAATCAAGAATGGTACAAGTAGTGCATACATGAAGAATAGTTCTCCTGTATAGTACAGGTATTCCGAGATGATCATCTCGAACAATCATTGAAACTTTTAATAGTTAGATTTGATATATTTATTTTTAACCGGGGAAGCACAGAGGGGTAATTCCTTGGGGGGCAGTCAAGGGGGTATGACTACCCCCCACGCTCTTAACCTCCAGTATTCATTTAGTCATCACCCCTTGATTGGTGACTAAATAGGAATGATTTAAATCGATCCCCTTGGAAGATCGATTTCGACCTCAGTTTTACGTAAAATCAACTACATATATAAGCAAAATTTAGCATATTGCTGAGCTGACGAATCTATGACTCGCGGGTCATAGTGTGGCTCAGCAATTAACTCAGTATTGCTTGGTAATTAGAAGGCCCACGTCTTCAAACAGAGAAAAGAAGGGCAAATGGTTTCTTTTGGAAGAAGCCAAAAACCAAAAATACATCTTTAACATTACATTTTGCGAAAAACTCCCAAAAACGAAATTTCAGAGGGATTTCAGAGGGCCCTTTATATGGCGGCGCCTACGACTATTGCCAAAAATATGAAGGAAAGTTTAACTGACATATCAAAAAGGTTTGTCGTTACTGTCATATAGAGTGGTGGTAGGTTTGATGGGAGGAGTGGCAGGATGATAAAAAGTGCTATTTCAATAGCTAGTTTTAAAAATATGTAGTTTTCAACTGAAGTAACCAACCTTTACTTGACTTGAAAACTAGACTTTACTTGAAAACTAAAAGGTACTGCCAGAATATGAATAAAGGGTAGCTTCAGTGGATGCCAAGCCCCCAGAAGCCCCCCCCCCCACCAGTAAACAATTGCTTCAATGCTATGCGCTGATTTGCGCATATCACTATCGACGATGACGTCATACAAGCATTGCATGTTTTTTTCTTGCAAACTCGCCACGAGTTGCATATGTACCCCTCTAATGCTGGCGGCGGGCTGTGCTGTACGTGAACGAAATGCGGCGGTGGCAAATGCGGAGGCAATGCACAACCCTCACCTTCCCCGCGCGTTTCCACACCGCACGATCAATAACACACGCACGCACACAGTGAACGCGCAGTGAAGGGATGGTTGGCGGTGGTTCCCCCTTGCTGCTACCCATACACTCACACATACAGCCAACCGGCACGGCGGCGGCGTGGAATTCAAACTTCGCCTCCGAAGCTCGGCGCGCCGCAACAAAAGCAAGAAAATGCACTCGCTCTTTAAAGGGGAACTGCGCGTCCATCCGGCGCGGCGCGGCGCGGCGTGTCGCGACTCGCAACATCATCATCAGCGCGCCCTGGGAAAAGCCGAATAATTGACGATGATGATGGGCATCGGAGAGTGCCATCCAAAATTTCCCCGCCGATATTTTCTACAGCTGCGAGCGGTTAATCAGCGCAATTGAAATTAGCGCGCGCGAGCATTACAAAGTCGTGTCGAAATCGTGTTAAGGTGAATTCGGCAAGGATTTCATCGCGAATTTCGCTATTGTTTCATTCCGCGATTCTTCGCGTGTCTTTTTTCAGTGGAAGCGGCCGAGTGCGGGAATTTTTACCACCGCTGTTGCTTTTTATGGCTGCAGCAGTATGAACGTACGACGCGGAGCCACGGTGCGCTTGGCCTGATGTGATGCAAGCGTGGCGCGCTCGCGCCTCACACAAATTTCAAAATTTAACCTTAGGCTTAAAATTCACTGCGAACAGAAACGCGGCTCTGAAAGCGCCTTGGCCCATTTTTCGCGACGAGAAGATAATACGCCGCATGCGAAAAGAGACACACATTTTGAAATGAAACTGCTATAGCGAAAGTACAAAGAAGGCGAAACGCGAATCAAAGTGAAACATCTTTGCCTTACCTTCCTTCGATAGCCCACAGAAAAAGGATCTAGATATAGGTAAATTTCCTTGGAAACGGCTAATGTGAAATGAACGGCAAATTCTGCATTCTTTAATGTACTGAAAGGAATATTCTCGACTTCCGTGAAGGGTAAAGGTCATACAGGTCACTCCACAATCTAAATTAAAGAATCTATACAAAGCGGTTCAAAATTTCTTTAATTTTTTTCGAGCGAGCCCCTTAAAATTGTTCTATAACTCTCGAACCCTACGATATAGGCACTAATGACGAATAGACTAATGACGAACAGACTAATGACTACATGTCCCAAGGGAGACCACACGTCTGAGATGCTATTCAAAATTGCTCCAAGGGGAACTCTCACTCTATTTTCGCGGTGCTACGAAAGCCTAGAGGACCACACATCCCATTTTGAGAACCACTGATCCATATGAAGTTTCTTACTATCTCATCTACTAAAAGTAGCAGCTTCATTCCGCCCAAAAACATACAGAAAAATGTTCTATATCGATGTGAATATCTTCAGATGTCCTTCGATTACAAATAGAAACGTTATCACCCATTGGGGCTTATAACAAACAACTTTAGAATATACGAATTGCTCCAGGTCTTACTGTCAACGATATTTTCAATAATCTGATAGCGTAATTCTTCCTGACTATGAATAAGAGCTTAATTAGATAAGAATTAGTCCAAAGGACTTTTGAGAATCACTGATCTATACGGGACTACTACTCTATCTAATCTACTATGAACTACTATAGCAGTAGCTTAAATCATTCCATAAGATACAAAATAGGATCGAAATAAATCTGAATATCTTAAACTTTCTTTCAATTACAATTAGAAACATCACCCATTTGGGGCTTAACAAACGAATTTAGAATATACGAATTGCTCCAAGGCTTCCTGTCTACGAGATTTTCAATAATCTGATTACGTAGTTCTCGCAGAATAAGAATAATACAGCTTAATAATTTAAATTCCATGTGGCCTACCAATTATTGTCAGAGACCTCATCGTATGTCTGTAAACGCTATATTCTTTACGGCCAAAGGATATTTTGAAATGACACAAGCACATTTTAAGAACTACTGATCTACATGAATCTATTATTCTATGTGATCTACTCTAAGCTTCGATAGAAGCCTTCCAAATTATATAAAAAATAGTCTACATAGATCGGAATATCTTCAACAGTCTATCAATTACAATTTGGAAAGTTATCACTCATTGGAGGTTATAATGACGAATATACGAATTGAAAGTCTTTCTGTCTACGACGTTTCCAATATTCTGACAGCGTAATTCTTCGAGAAGAAAAATAATATAATAATATAATAGTTAAAATTCAAATCACACAGAAAGAGGATCTACATCAGGGCTGGGCAAATGGTGGCCCGCGGCAGAATTTTGTCTGGCTCGTGAAGCATTATATAAAATATTATTACAAACACAAATATTAGTTTTTGTCAAACATAAATTGGTGCATCAAAAATTTTAGATAAAATATTAAGCAATACTTATACACATCCAGCCAAGTGGCGCAGTGGTATGGTCGATGACCACTGTCCATGAGGTCCCGGGTTCGATTCTCGGTGGGGATGCATATTAAACTGAATTCTTCTTATCAATATTGTTAGCCTCTAATATGACTGATTACATTGAAAAAGAATTGAATAGAGCTAATAATGACCATAGCAGTCGATGCTCGGTAAATCAAAAAAAAAAAAACTTATACATTAATTTTAGATTACCCCCGACATCCTTAGCAAAACCTATATTTAAAATTAGACAAAAAAACTGTTTGACCCGAGGACAAATTTTCATCCGCAATGTGGCCCGACTATCAAAATATTTGCCCACCCCTGATCTACATAAACCTGCTCCGCAAGTACAGTTCGAAACGTTACGACCCATTCGGGCTTAATACGAACAAATTTGGAATATACGAATTGCTCCAAGTCTTCTTGTCAACGATATTTTTAATAATCGGATAGCGCAATTCTTCTCGAATAAGAATAGTAGAGCGTAATAGTCCCTGCGACCTACCAATTATTGTCAGCGATCGCATCGTCTGTCTCTGGTCATTATATTTTTTAAGGTGAAAGGACACTTTGAAACTACAAAAGTATATTTTCGGAACCACTGATCTATATGGATGGAGCTACTATACTATCTGATATACTATAAGTTACAATAGGAGTAGCTTAAATCCTTCCAAAACTTACAGAAAAGAGATCTAAGTAATTCTACTATAAGTCCTATATTTAAAATTAGACAAAAAAAAACTGTTTGACCCGAGGACAAATTTTCATCCGCAATGTGGCCCGACTATCAAAATATTTGCCCACCCCTGATCTACATAAACCTGCTCCGCAAGTACAGTTCGAAACGTTACGACCCATTCGGGCTTAATACGAACAAATTTGGAATATACGAATTGCTCCAAGTCTTCTTGTCAACGATATTTTTAATAATCGGATAGCGTAATTCTTCTCGAATAAGAATAGTAGAGCGTAATAGTCCCGGCGACCTACCAATTATTGTCAGCGATCGCATCGTCTGTCTCTAGTCATCATATTTTTTTAAGGTGAAAGGACACTTTGAAACTACAAAAGTATATTTTCGGAATCACTGATCTATATGGATGGAGCTACTATACTATCTGATATACTATAAGTTACAATAGGTCGCTAGCTTAAATCCTTCCAAAACTTACAGAAAAAGGATCTAAGTAATTCTACTACAAGTCTAAAGAGGAGCAGAAAAACGATCTAAATAGGTCTTAATATCTTCAACTATCCTTCAATTACAATTAGAAACGTTAACACCTTTTTGAGTTTATACGAATTGCAAGTCTTCTCGTCGACGATATTTTCAATAATCCGATAGC
>JAODAC010007601.1:0-28923 GCA_027575185.1 Mimaenictus wilsoni
CGTCACGGGCTCGACTTAGATATTGTCGTTGCTCAGTGCAAGAACTTGTGCTCGCGGACCTGCACATTATCTGCAGCGTACGCATACCGAGCACACAGGAGGACAAAAAAGGGTAAGAGAAAATAAAAAAGCGGCAGAGAAGGAAAAAATGAATGAAACAGAGAAAAGGAGAAAGAGAAAGAAAAGGGAAGAACGCAAAAGCTGAAGAAATTCATTCTAACAATAGACAATCAACTGTACTTCTAAGATTAGGTAGAATCCGTTACCAATTACAGGAAAAAAGCAACGTAAATCATCTCTTAGGCGTCATTCACACTGGCGACTTCGGCTTTGGGCTTCTATGCTTACCCTTGTCTAACGCATGAATTTAAAAAGAGATAGTTAGTGTTATTAGTTTGCTCAAAGCCAGGGTAATTATACTGGTCGGGCTTCACAAACTTTTACAAGTATGGTGGAGATACCGAACCTTCCTAACAAAAAGTAGGTAAGATGAAATGGAGATAAAACGAAAACCGATATGAATATATGTAGAATCCATCAACGGTATAGACGAGGGCGCACCAAAGTCGACGACAGGGTGCCACCGAAATGCAAAGCCGAAGCGCGCTCGCTGTGTGGAACGCATCGAGACGCCGCCGGTATGACAGTCCCCTTAGACTACACAGCAATTTTGCACTTTTTATCTAAACTTCGCATCAATCATCACGAATCCCTTGTCCAATGTTCACGTAATTCGACTTTGCACTGCAAGGTTGGATTACAGTGTAAAGTTTACTCTAACTCTTTATTCCTTACTTTCTACTAAACTTGGAGTCGATTTGTCGATTTCTAATACTAAGACTTAGCATATATGGAAATTTAATATTGAAAATGAACGTTTGCTTTATTCCCTTGATTGACAGATTGGCTTTTATGCACAGCTCCAACAGTGAGCTATTTATAACTCAAACTTGTAACTAATAATCCCAAACCTCCACTCAATCTCTCATATTTGAGTTTGAGTTTTCGGCATATTAGATAGAAAGTATATATTGGAGATTAAAATGTTGATCGCATGGATATATGGTTTTCATTAAAAGTGAGGAATGCGTGTTATGTAGCGTTGAGACGGGAGATCTGTGAACGTGGTGTAGTGAAAAGTACACTGCTTCAAGTAACAACAGAGTTTTTCTACAAAGTAACAAGTGTAAGTGCCGAACACTGCTGAGCGCGTAGACGTAAACCAAAGAGAACACGTTGTGTTCGTGAGAGTCATAGACTAACCATATCTAGACCTCCCACTCTAGCGTGTTTGTTTGGTTCCAAATTTACTAGCGCCACTACCCTATCGACCGTTGTCTGAACTATTTCGCCAAACAATTTTTTTCCAAATATGACAAATTACAGTTAAAATTAATTGAACAGAACTAGTAATAACTGTAATCGAGACGGGTGAACACAACAAAATAATCGAAATAACAAAAGTTATACAATATCACAGAAAAAAACATAAGTAACAGAAACATTATACATTTTCTCCGCCTAGATTCACATTCTTGGAGCATTCTTATAAATTGGATCTTTCTCTCTTTTCAACCTTTCATGATTTCCTTTCATACATCTATTCACAGTTGCGCAATAATTATGTATAAACACTTTAAAAAAACACTTTTAAAAACACGTTTGATGTTGGGTCAGAGCACCCACGCAAATTAATGTGTTGTTCGCAGAATGATTCCAAAATCTCCCCATAATGTTTTTTGGCAATGCCAAACAGCACACTTGAAACCCATTTTTAAAAAGCAATCCAAAAGAACGCAATGAAAAGGAATGCACAATGGTCGCAGAACGTACGAATCGCTAGCGACAAAATGGCGACAAGCAAGAAAGTGCCGCATCGTGCTGCACGCTTGCCGCGCTTGCAAAGATTTTTCGAGGTTACTTTGTTTACCAATGTTCGATTAAAATCGGGTATACTCGTAAATACGTTTTAATATACCACTAGCGCCATGCAACCTTTGTTGCTTGAACTACCCGTGTTGCCAAAGCGAGAACTCCCCCTCTACCAAGAGTTGGACTACCCTGGTGAGTGTGGTCGAGAACCAAGTGAAAGAAGTTAGAAAAATATTAGAAGTTCGGAGCTGCTTTTGAGGGGGTTTAACTTTGGAGGTTGTTAGATTGTAAGCGGGGATGATCGCGGTGCGTGGTGATTGCTTAGTTAGGACTTAAGTAGGATTGCGGGAGGTACCAAGTCGAGCGAGAGAGACTCGTGCCGGTGTGACTTGGCAACAGGGTAGGTAGCCGCCGGCTGCGGCGAGGCTGTACAAACCACCAGCCCGCGGCGGAAAAAGACCGCGGGGACGCACGTGCAGTGCAGAAAGTCCGCCATTCGGAGAAGTGCAATCGTACGGCGAAGAGCGGTACCCTATAAAACGGTGTTATAAAACGGACGTGTCTATCCAAGGGTTTTAAGCTTTAGCGGGGACCGTGTCGGGACGAGCAACTCTGGGAATGGAAAGTAGAAGCACAATAAAGCACTAAAAGTAAGATAGCATAGCGATAGGAAAGCCTAGAAGAATTTACAAAACTGGAAGAAAGGCATTTGTGACGGCTAGAGATTTTACACAGCTTTACGAAAAATGTGCATCGCAGATGCGTGGGTAGAAACTCCACACATCCAACTAGCCATTATTGGAAATCAAACTGAACGGATCTGTATTTTGTGAAAACACAATTGTTGTCACTGTTTTACAAGTTTAATAGATAAATCGTACGATATACATTTCGCCGTTGGGCATCGTCGGGTACTAGCGAGCCGAAAGTTACAAAAGATGTATTTATGCAGAATTTTACATTATAAAGTTTTATGATGTGTGGAGACGAATTAGTGGGGAGCTGATCAAAATATCAGTTTTGTCATTTATCACGAGGTCCGGGTTTTTTGAAATAGCCTGCTGGATGTATATTGCCTCCAAGACATTGAGCTTATAGCTCATAATTACCTAAACTTCCAAGGTTTTCGTTACATCTGAGGAATGCGTGTTATGTAACGTTGAGACGGGAGATCTGTGAACGTGGTGTAGTGAAAAGTACACTGCTTCAAGTAACAACAGAGTTTTTCTACAAAGTAACAAGTGTAAGTGCCGAACACTGCTGAGCGCGTAGACGTAGACCAAAGAGAACACGTTGTGTTCGTGAGTGTGGTCGAGAACCAAGTGAAAGAAGTTAGAAAAATATTAGAAATTCGAAGCTGCTCTTGAGGGGGTTGAACTTTGGAAGTTGTTAGATTGTAAGCGGGGATGATCGCGGTGCGTGGTGATTGCTTAGTTAGGACTTAAGTAAGATTGCGGGAGGTACCAAGCCGAGCGAGAGAGACTCGTACCGGTGCGACTTGGCAACAGGGTAGGTAGCCGCCGGCTGCGGCGAGGCTGTTCAAACCACCAGCTCGCGGCGGAAAAAAGGACCGCGGGGACGCACGTGCGGTGTAGAAAGTCCGCCGTTCGGAGAAGTGCAATCGTACGGCGAAGAGCGGTACCCTATAAAACGGTGTTATAAAACGGACGTGTCTATACAAGGGTTTTAAGCTTTAGCGGGACGAGCAATTCTGGGAATGGAAAGTAGAAGCACAATAAAGCATTGAAAGTAAGATGGCATAGCGATAGGAAGGCCTAGAAGAATTTACAAAACTGGAAGAAAGGAATTTGTGACGGCTAGAGATTTTACACAGCTTTACGAAAAATGAGCATCGCAGATGCGTGGGTAGAAACCCCACAAAAGCATCGTAGGTAACGTGAGGAAATTTCCTTGCCAATTTCCTTTCGATACCCAGATCTTGCAACTTTTCCAAATTTTGCTTTTGTTGTGTGCGTGATTATTTTTCATATTTATTGTAAATTTGTGATATGAATGATTTGAAATTTGAATTATCGTGTGAATTTTGGTTGACTGTTTATTATATTCGTGTGTTTAGAGTTTTTACAGCTGAGTTAAAAGTAGTTGTTGTTTTTTTCGTAATTTTTGTTTTAAATAGATGTCTGTTTTTGTGTATTCAATATTAGGGTAAGAAGTTAGGAGTTTGATGGCATCGTAGTAATGTTTAGATAAGTCTTTGCTTTCGAGAAAATGTATTTAACTTGGCTATCTCCAACAGTGATTTTTTGTACACAAGATGCAACTCTTCAAGTTAATGTATCGATGTCAGATGCACACGAGTGGTAGTTCATCTCCCCATCCCCACGTGTAGATTTGTATACAGTAGGAATATTGTAAACTTGTTTTGGGTTTTGAAAAAATATATTAAGTCTTATCATAACTTGGTGGAAGCAAGTCTTGGTCATAACTTGGTAGACTTAGGTTGGACCAGAATTTGTAATTCGAAATTAACTTGCACGTTAAGTACCCCAATTCTTCGTCATCTTGCCAAGTGTTTCACGAAACAACATTCCACATCAAGTAAAAGACTCCGATTCTCGATAACGTTGACACCACAACATTATTTGGCGACAACGTCGTGTACCACAACACTTTAAGTAAAATTTAACTTAACATCATGAAAAATCAGATGAAAAATGAATCAACCAGAATTTGAAGAGAAACCAAATGAAAAAAAAAATGTAGCAACTCAAATCATAATCTACGAAGGAAAAGAAAATATTTCCAAGTTTGTTGTTGTTGTTGGATAAGTCAAGGTCCAAAGAAAACGACGAAATAAAGATGAGTTTCACTAGATACTTGTTTAACTACTTGAATTGCGAAATGCATGCATCAGTTATTTTAAAATTGCGAATACCATGAAGGTAGAAAGCACAGCGTATTGCAAGAAAAGGAATAAATAGTTTTACCTTAGTCCTTATTTCTTTCTTAGTACTATACTTTCCTGCTGCGTTTATTCAACTTGAAATTCAAGCATTTATAGTTAATTTCACATAATTTATTGCTATATAGTTTTACAGTTCACTCAACGTTTTCTATGATTTCAAACCTATTTTGCGGAACTACTTAAGCAGGAAAACGCATCTATTCGTCTAGTGTAGAAAAATAAACCTCGTTTAATTAATACGCACTTCCAAACTGAGATACTGCTTACAAGTTGTTAGTGCGCTATTGCGGTTCACGGCTCTGCCGGTTGGAAAAACAAATATTGAGTTTACTATACGCAAAATGCAAGGTTAGAAAAAATATAAATTAAATATGACTGCTAACTAACAACGTGTTTATTACATTATTCTATAAGATTACGAAGTAGGTTTATTACGTCTACACCGTGCGTCTACATAGAAAAATTCCCAAATTTTTCTTGGAATCCTTTTCAGACTCTGTGATTTTTTGATGAAATGCGTTTAAAGGTAAGTGTTTATTAACAGTTGGATATTGATATAAAGTAGGAGTTCGAAAGAACCAAAAACAAGATTATTTGGATAGTAGAATATATGTTAAATGCAGAAGATACGCTATGGTCAAGGAATTTTCCAATTTTATTCAAATTAAAAGTGAAATAAAGTCACTTATAGTAATAACATTCTAATAAACTCCATACGAATAAAAGTGTTATTAACCCTCTTAGTACCGGCGAAAAGAACGTGCCTAAGCGAAGAATACCGGGCCGAATCGGCGAATTTGCAGAGGTTTGCGAAAATGAAATAAAGGGAGAATAAAACGATACGATTTGTGTTTCATTATTTGTTGATAATCATAAGAATAACATGAACAGAAGACATAACAAAAATTGTACAAAAGTGATTTCTCTTTTTCAAATGGTTATTGCACATAAAAAAAGTCATCATTTGGTCATAGCTCTATATACATCTTTTAGTATAATATATAGACATTGCATTTTGCAATAATTTACAATACAATAACAGAAGTCGGATAATAAAACGGAAGGATAACGCTATGATGTACGGCAAGCGTCAGACAGATCTACTACACAAGTGGATCGTGCGGCTAGTAATACGTCACTAAAAAATATAAGTGTTATTATAGATATTTATAGTTCGTTTTCTGGCCACTAAAAATATGTAATATTTCCTTACTTTTACTTACACAAGCAATTTATTAGCATTGATGCTTACTAATGCATATGCCATGCAACCCTTTATTGCAATTATTACAAATTGTGCGCGATCTTCGCACAGGCCCACCATCCACCCAGAAAGGTCGGTATCGAAAAGAGCGATAAGGAGAATTTGTAGAAGAAAGGCCGGTATGCGAACATAGCACGCACTGTTTTTTTCGTGTGTCAAGAACGCGCCCATCCACATCTTCTGGGGACAATAAATTAGATAATAAATTACATATTCCAGATGTGAGACGAAGAAAAAGAGACTGTATAGTATGTTCTGACAGAAAAACATCTGATGGCAGGTGACAAACAAATTATTATTGTCAAACATGCACCAACCAGCCCACAATGCATATTGGGGAGTGTTTTAAAAGTATCATACTCTGCAAAATTATAAACGATAAAATATTGATTTTTTTACAAATAAACATTCCTAGATCTCAACCAATTCATATCAGACCAATATCATTATGATACTTAGTTCTAAAATTATAATAAGTTATACGAGGGTTTGTAAATGTTTGTTTCTGCTATAAAGTGGCGCTGAGTAGCTGATAGCCAACGTCCAAAATCGTGCGGAGTGCAAAGAGTTAACATTTTATAAAGTTATTTTGAAACAAAGACCTCTTGTATGAGTACAATAAGACCCCAACGGAGGCGCAACGATATATCGTCGTTGGTATTTTTGGCAAGGGCACCGAACGACGATATATCGTGGTTCGGTACTAAAAGGGTTAAACACGACTCGGCATTACATTGCTTTTGTCGGAAAATGCTGACTTTGGGCTGACACCAGTCGCTGTCGGTCCAGCAATTTGCCGTAAGTGCAATGCAAAGCCGACGTTGAGTCGCGTTCAGTGGGATTAATGCTTAAATACGATATAACGATGTTCAAATACAGATATATCGATATGATTGTTATTGCAATTTTCGGTATTAATATCGCCTGTATGTTAAGAAGTTTTAAACATAGGACGTGATCATCACTAATGTTCTAGTAATGACCCGAGGGCAGGGGCCCCTGGGTAAATGACCTTCTCCCCTTTAAGGTGGTTTCCAATGAAGTAGCATGTCAAAAAATGATCGAAATACGCTCTATGAAAATTTAATTTATTAAATCATTTTAGGACACTTGCACTGAGTCAAAAAATTGGCGCTACCAAATTTTGTACTAATTTTCGTCATATAAACAACCTATGTAAAGGAGAAGAAATGCTTATCTCTAATATATTTTTTCTGGGATTTTTTACTAACTTCACAGCGGCATCGAAATATTCGATATATTGATGTTTGTCTAGGCCAGAATATCGATAACGAATTTTCGATATATCGATATTTTCTACGTCGATATATTTTTGCCGTATCTACTATTCACTACACAATTATTACATTATGAAACCTGTCCGAATATACAACAATTGAGGGACGGGTCAAGATGCAAAAACATTTTATTTTTATCTTTAATTAATATAAAACCGTCCAAAACAAATTTACAACATTCCAGGAGTAGCGTCATATATAGTAGACAGGAGGTTTCATTGTATCACCTAATTACACTCACGTATTCTACTTGTATATCGAGATAGGTGTATGAAATTAATTTTATTGAATTTTACTTGATTGTGTTGATTTTAACAAGTGTTTAAATTGTTGATAATTTTTTATCAATTATTTAATCAAATACTATGAGGGAAAAACGTGTTTATCAGCACATACAAGATAATATCCTATTCGGTATTAGTAATATTTGTTAGAGGTCAAAGTAGAATCCGATTTTTTCGGATAATCTGAACTACTTACTGCTGTAACTATCGGCAATTCAAACTTCATGAAGATAGGTTTGGCAAAGAGTACACTTACAGGAGGTTGACAGTGAAATTTTAATATTTTGGGCTAATTAAGTTTTTTACTGAAACTGACCTATTTGTGATGAAAAGCTTCATGCAAATCGGAGTCGAACAATTGAGATTCTTTCTTTGTAAAAATGTAATTCTGTGTAATTTGTGTTGCATAGGTTAAACCTCTTCCCTTCCAATGAAACTTATTCGATATTTGTCCCCTCCACAAAATGGCTTTCAAAGTTACACTGTCAAATGTCAAAATTCCGTCAGTTTAACGTTTCCCGTGCGCGGAGCAGTGTTAGTTGCTGTTACTGTTTTCCAAACGTTTACCAAACATTCCGGTGGCAAACACCAAAAACCTCACCGAAGAACCACAACCAACACCACCACCATGGGTAAGAAGGCAGAGGTTGGAACTCCCAAGCACCTGGCGAATAAAATGAAAGCCAAAGGACTGCAGAAACTACGCTGGTATTGCCAAATGTGCCAAAAACAATGCCGCGACGAAAACGGTTTCAAATGCCACATGATGTCCGAGTCTCATCAACGGCAAATTCTACTCTTTGCGGACAACTCGAAGAAGTACATGGACGAGTTCTCGTATGAGTTGAGCAAAGAGTTTGTCACGATTCTGCGCCGTCAGTTCAGCTCTAAACGTGTGCTAGCCAACAGAGTATATCAGGAGTACATCTCAGATCGTAATCACGTTCATATGAACGCTACGCGTTGGGTGACACTTGGAGGATTCGTACGTTGGCTGGGAGCGACTGGAAAATGTCTTATCGAAGAAACTGAAAAGGGTTGGTATATAACCTACATTGAAAAAGATCCTGATACAATAGCAAGGGAAAAGAAGCGTGAAAAACGGCTGAAAATGGAGAAAGACGACGATGAAAAAGACGCAGAGTTTATCGAGAAGCAGGTGAAACACGCCCTGGAGAAAGCTGGACCTTCTGCAACCGAGCATACAACCCCCACTGAGCTCATCAGAGAGAATGATGATGAAAAAATCAAATTAAATATTAACTTGGAGCAGAAGGCGAAAACTTTATTAATGCCCGTGAATCAACTTTTGGTGAAAAAGGAAGATGTTTTTAAAAGACCTAAAGTGCCTGAACAAGGCAAGAAGCGAGCTATAGATGAACTCATGGAGCAGGAGGAGATAAAAAAAGAGAAGTCGAATCGTAAAGAGAATTGGGTCACCGAAGGTATTATTGTGAAAATTGTGACGAAATCTATCGGTGATGAATTTTATAAAGCGAAAGGAGTGATCCGGGAAGTTCGGGATAAATTTACAGCGATTGTGAAGGTTTTAGACGGCGGGAAGAAGATAAAAATTGATCAAGCACATTTGGAGACTGTTATTCCTGCGATTGGCAAGGAAGTGAAGGTTGTGAATGGGGCTTATCGAGGGGAACAGGCGAGACTGCTGAGAATCGACGAGAAAAACTTTTGCGCGGATTTAGAAATTTCAAAAGGTGTGCTGCTTGGACGAAAATTGAAAGGGATAGAATATGAAGACTTTTCAAAACTTGACCAGGATTAATAAGTTGATTTATTTTATGTTAATAAGTTGTAAATATTTTATTTTTATGGTAAATAAATCAAGATATTCTGAAGAATATTGTCTCATAAATACGTTTATATTGATACCTTAGAAATATGAGTGTAATCATTTGTATATAGTTAGTTAATTGTAGTCCGTACCAGACAAGTCATAACATTTTGATATATCGAAAATTTCTGTTTTCGATATATCGATATCTTCCACAGAAATATTTTTTAAATATTTTCTAATTTCGATGTATCGAGATTTGGTTACATTGTGTTCAAATAATTGTACATCTTTCTTTCTATGAAAGTTTAAAACACATTTCAAGTTCATTGATGTGTATGAAATTAAAAATCACCTTGAGGGGTTTCTAGTCCTCCATCGGTCGCCTCCCCAGGTGGCGGATAAGGGAAATCCTCGGGAAACGGTTGGAAACGTCGGCGGTCTCCATGTTAGGAGCGGATGATCAAACACTCAGGGACTTACAATCTCAGTTTTAACCATGGAATGGACACCTATCCATTCTCCAACCTTAATTTCAAATAGCGCAGGATGAACATTTTTCTAAACAGAACTGGAGCAAAATGGACAGAAGAAGGAAAAAACAATATGGAGAAAGAATGAAGGAGTACTGAAAGAGAAGAGAAACATCATGGGAAATTATTTCACGTGGTCCATAGTCGACCAAAATCGAAAAAAATAAAAACGCCTAACAATAAGTCTAAAATAGCCGAACATTCATGTTTTACAATTATTCGAAAACACAAAATACTGATATTTTATCACGTTCGTTAATCTTCTTCTTCTACGCAACAAACAGCATTATCCTTGCCGTTCGGTCCAGTATTTCTTCATTCTGTCTGATTAAATTTTTCTCCATTCCTCTCTCCATACCGGCCTTGTTTCTTCTGGGCGTTTAAAAACGATTACCATCCTCTTGTATTTCATCCTGACTCGGCAGTCCTCTGTAAGTTTAAAAGTTTTAAGATCATCTTTGATCCGTTTCATGTATGTAGACTGTGAACGATTTTGTGCTACTTTCTCAAATATTTGTTGACCACTCGCGGACCTTATATTGTTCTCAATATTTTTCATTCTATTTTAAGCAATCTATACGCTCCAATCAGTGTTATAGTCTTCATCTCGTGAAAAAATTACAGGCCTCACCACAGAGCAATAGTGTCGTAATTTAAATATTCAATTTTTATGCTTAAACTGCATTTGTTTATCGGTTCAACTTTGGTGTATTATTTCACCCAGATATTTAAACATTTCGATTGCTTTAACTTTATCGTACTTCGTATTGATTGATTCTTTCCTACATTTCTTTATGTTGGCCATTATTTCCGATTCAGTAAAGGATATCTGGAGGCCTGCTTTCTCTGCTGTTTCTTCTAAAGTTCGTTAATAATAAATGTAAAATGTTTATTTTATTACAGGTGTTCTCACCATGCCGAATACTATTACTCACCGCCAAAGTACCAACAAGAGTAAGTAATTTTATTTAAACATTTTTTGAGATATAGTGAAGTAATAAATATAATTTTAGATCGACTGCCATTTCCACTACCTGGAAATCCAAGCGTTGGAAAGCAAACGTGGCAATCAACTATGCATAACGTTCAACGAGAAGCCGTACTCGTTCCTCACCGGCGAGGACTCCACCTCGAGTACGGAGGTGGATAGTATGATATCCGCACTGGCGACCGCTATCCGTAATATTTTTCCCACCGTACCACTCCACTACATTATACGTAAAGTAAGACAATGCCAATACAACTTAAGCTTTAGTTTTGTGGTTTGTAATTAATACTTCTTTTCACTAGATTGATGTAATACCGCCCTCTCGTTTGCAAGTGCTACGAGATATCGAGGCCGTTGGTAGCAATATACGCGAGGTAGGACCTTGTGGTGGTTTCTCCACGCAATATGCGTGCATGTGTGATTTTCATAATATGCCATATCGTGAGGAAGTTGCCTGGGACGTGGACAACATCTATGTTTCGCTCAACACACGCGAATTATGCTTGAAGGATTTTGATCAATTTGAACAAAAGTAAGTTTTAAAAAATACATTCATTTGCTTGTATTCATTAAGGCAAAGTTAAATGTTTAAGCATTTTATATTTAATTTTTCACAGAGATTTAATACCCATCATAAGTGCCCTGGAATACAACACATGGTTTACCAGATTGCGTGTGAATCACGTGAAACTCTCCCATGATGTGATGGAAAAGGTGTTACACGTACTGCGCAAATCATTGAGCCTGGAAGAGTTATACCTGGACAATCTGACTCTCAAGCAGGATTTTGTCATCAAATTGACGGGCGTGCTGCGTAAAAATCACATGATTCCATTGCACACCATCGATTTGTCGAATAATGTAATTGAGGATAAAGGTGCCATTAATCTGGGCGGTTGTATCGCCGAGCTCAGCAAGGGTTTGGTGCATTTAAACGTATCGCATTGTGGACTTAGTGCAAAGGGCGTCAATCAGCTGGCGCTGCAAATGACGAACAAAAGTAGCCTTTATAATACGCTAACTTACCTTAATATTAGTGGTAATAATTTGAAGGATGATATTAGTGTAAGTATTTTCTCCAACTCGTTGTCTTATTTATTTAAAGAGACTTTATTGTTTGTTTTAGAATTTACATACGTTCTTGAGCCATCCGAATGCCATTACTCACTTGGATATTTCTGCAACTGATATAATTTTAGAAAACGTAAGTTTTTAAATATATTTTTGAATAACCAAAGCATTATACTAAAACCTAAATAAAAACTGTATACAATTGTAGGCTTATATAAAATGGTATCGTATAAATATTTAATTTTGATTTCAGCTATTCAATGCGCTCGTAAAAGGTTGTACGACGAATCTGGTACACTTAAATGTATCACGCAATCCGTTTAGCAGTAAAAAGAGCAAAGAAGCGCCGATTGCGTTCAAGCAATTCTTCAGCACGTCGTTTAATTTGAAATATTTGAACATGGGTCATTGCAAGTTACCGCAGGAAGCCTTGAAGTAAGTTTTCTTCTATTTTTTTGTATAAATATAGTAGACTTGCCCTTGATGAATTTTATGGTAAAATGCAGTAGTCGTGCTCCTTGGTTGTTTGTTCAAAGTCACCTCCAAATGCTCAGGGGGTGACTTCGAATCTCAATTTGTCAGTCATTGTTGATTTAGAACAGGGATGAGCAATTTGCGGCACACCGAATATATCTAATACAAGGAGGACTCCCATTTGGGAAACGCATGAATAGGCATTTAATGCAAGAAGCGTTGGGGACAAGACTACGACAAGTCAAACCAATTTTTTATGATGATATACATTACAGAAATTTATTGCTGGGATTGGCATGCAACGAGTTCACAAAGGGAATTGTTCTCGACCTGAGCTACAATTCACTGGGTAGTCAAGGAGCTCATGTGATTGAATCCTGCATTCATGGTGTTCGATGTATTAGTAGTTTAGATATTACAGAAAACAGTAAGTTAATTTCTAGATATTTTTGAATGATGACTTGTAGATAATGAATGTTAATTAATAATTGTTTGAATCATATAGATATGGACGTAGACCTAGCACAGGTTGTGATAGCCATCAGTAAGAATAAATCGCTCAAGCATCTCTACATGGGACGCAACATGATGAACATGAAGGCAAAACATGTCTCTACCGTAATGGATGCTGTCGTACAAATCATCCAAGACGAGGACTGCATGTTACAATCTTTATACCTCCCTGATTGTCGCCTTAAGTCGGACCTCCACAACTTTTTCTCGGCGCTAGGCAACAATAAATGTCTGGAAGTCATAGATATATGTGGTAATATGATTGGGGATTCCGGTGCACGTCTGCTTGCAAAAGCCCTACAAATCAACACTCGTTTGAAGAGTATCTCATACGATCGCAATAATATAACATTGCAAGGTTATACAGATATTGCTTATGCCCTGGAAACGAATCGCACGGTGACTCATATGCCTTTCCCTATTTATGACATTACACCATGCATGAAAGCCAACGCCGAGAAGGCCGATTTTGTGATGAGGAAGATTCAGGATCTTTTGAATCGGAATGTTTCACCACGGAAGAGTAACATGAAGAAACATCACGCTCTACAGCCGGGTTTCATGCTCAGTTCGAAGCAGCATGCTGTCGATAGACTCGTCAATCAGACGATGGATGTTATTAAGAACTCTGGCAGCGATTCGCCTGCTTCAAATAGCGACATTAATCATGCGAATGATGTGATGAAAGACGCGGAGAATTCGAAAAAGTTGTTTAACATTTTGCAAGAGGTTGCACAGCAGAAGGATGAGGTGCATCCGGTTAAAGTGAAGCTGCAGCAAGTGTCGGTTGATGTGCATACGAGTATTCATGAATACCTGCAGACCATCACGGAAAAGATGCTGAAGAGTGCGAAGGAATTGTGTCCATACGTGCTTAATGATAATCATGCGATTTTGGATATTAAGCGAGATTGTAAGAATAAGAAACAGATTCCTCTTGAATTTGTTACAAACTGCATTAAGCATCAGGCTGGTACTGATATTATGAACAAATTAGGGTAAGTATTTTTTGTTTTTTCTTCTGTTTGAAGCTTACATTCCCATCGAACGCAATGTTCTGCGAATAAATTGCTATCGCCATCTATACAGGCAGTGTATATAGATGGAGACCCTAGTTATACAGATGACGACACTAGCTGAACAGAAATACTATAAATGTATTAATGCTGTCACTGACTAGTATTACACAATCAGTATTAACTATTAATACCGAAAAATGTTTGATAAATGCTTAAAAAATAAAATTTCACCATAATCTTGGAGTAATTGCTACAATTATGTATATAAATGTCAGTTTTGTGTCACTTTAATGACATTTAAGATTATTTTATATTTTTTTATATTTAAACCGTTTTAATGGCATTTGCAGGGAACTGAATCTCATTGTCGCGTCGTACGTATCGGAGCAGATCACCGATGAAGTGTTCGAGACCCTTCTTCGTGGCTATAAAATCCTGCTGGGCGACAACACCGGCATACGCATCGAGTCGCCGCCGCGCAGGTCGCGTCTGAGTAGCTCGGGAAGTTCACGGCACGGCGCGAGCGATATCTCTATCACCGACAGCAGTCATCAGTCGGACCATTCACCACTGGTGAGTTGTTTTCTATAACGCTATCAATTTTTTCATACCCACATCAATATGCTATACCAAGCGCGAGTGCTTGATAAAATACTAACCATCAGTAACTAATCCATAAAATAACTAACACCATTACACGCGGCACTTGAAGAAGTTGGAGTATTTAAATTTGGTAAGCTAAATATATTAGTTGTCTTTTTGCAAATAACTTTTTTTTCCATTTTAGTTTTTTTTTTTTTAATTTAGTGTCATTTATCGTTCTTCATTTTTTTTTCCTAATTTTGATTCTTATGTTTTGTTTTTAAAAATTTCGATAAAATGATTACAATGACTTGTTCTTTAGGCAACGCCACATTTGTCGATTAAACGCAAAAGTCTACATGGTCGTAAATTACGTCCCAAGTCAGTGGTGGACAGTGTGGAAGGGCTCTCTGCGGATGACATCCCGAGTTTATTGCCAAGCATGCCACGTAATAACGGCGAGGAGGATGACTCGGTGACGGAGTTGCCGAACGCAACCTACCAGCTCCAGCATCTCGTCAAGGGGCGGCCCCGCCGAGCGAAGACTCGTGCACCGACGCGGCCCCTCCTTCGACCTACGGACGCCGTTGTGGACGCAGTGGACCCCACTGCTGATTTGAAAGAAGGCTTGGATAGTTTCTTCCGACCCGGATCGGTGACGCCCACGTCGGAGGAAACCACTACGCTTGATGGTAGCCCCAATCATGACTTCAGCTCACCTAATTTGAGTGACGGACGAAAGACACCTAGAACGTGTATGAATTCACCGCAATTAAAAGGTACATTATCTTTTAAATAATCTCTAAAATTTCAAATAATTTAATAATTTCGTCATAATTTATTGTAAAATTATATAGGCCTTCTTACACCAACACCACGATCACGCTCGTCAGACAATTTGGAAAAACAGTCACCTACAGTGGGACGTAAAGCTGGGCCAGAAACAGCTTCGCCGTTAACTCGTCGCCCTACGGGGGATAGTCTACTCTCGGCTGGCAGCAGCGAAGGTGAACTGGGCGAGATATCTCCCACGACGAAAGCAACAACTCCGGAGAATCTGCGAGAGGAGGAGGAGAAGCGGAAAACACCACAGCAACCACCGGCGATTGCCCCAAAGCCTCGACCCTGGTCAATGATTAATTCGGATAAACAAACAGGGGATAATTTGTTGAGCGATGGTTCGTCGCCGGTGCATTCCACTGGGAATACTCCTGACTCGGGAGACACTCTGGATAGTGATACATCTTCCATTGATCGCAAGTTGACGAAAGATAAGAAAGCAGGTAATTTTTGCTTATCCAATTTATACAATGAGAGTTTGCTTGGGTAGCATAACGCATTTTCATGGGTTTCATTTTTTTACATAATGTTCATTTTTTTCATTTTTCTTCATTGTTTTCATTTATTGTTTTACATCGTTTGCATTTGTTTTTTGCAACGTTTTCATTTGTTTGATTACATCGTTTTCATTTGTTGTTTTACATTCTTTGATTTTTTTTCAATGGTTTCTCATTTGTTTCATTATTTGGTTTATCATTTATTTCGTGCTTTATTTTGCTTTTTTATTAAGGTTTATTACGTGGGTATTTTCCGATCCGGGATGAATTTAAGTTCCTTGCCCGAAGTAAGGTAAGAATCATCCGTTCATGTTTATAACATTATTTTCAATTATTCCGATTGACAAATGTCTCATGTCCTTTTGTCCCGGGGATCTACTTATTTTTGCGCATGCGTTAATTTACTGTCATTGTTCGGAGTGATGTCACTTCATTTATGCCATTTGTTAATTAATAGATGGCTATCTGGTGCAAAATTTCAAGATGCTGTCATAATGCGTCAAAATAATGACAGTAATGCATGCGCTTGAACCTGGGGACAAAAAACAATTGCCACTATTACGTCGTTGTCATTTTGACTGTAAAAATATTGCACTCGAAAAAGATAACAAGTAAGTTGTCATAACAACACTAAAAATCACTAATTAATTGGAAAATAGAATCATAACACATATTATTGCAATATTTAATAACCTTTAACATATCAACATTTTGTTATAATAAAATAGAAAATCTAAATTTTGCAGGTGATAGCGGTTGATAGACCGCGCAGTCTAGCCGAGCGTAGACGTGACACAAACTACAATTGCAAAGATGAGGAGGATGCTCACATCAGTAGATAATACCGACTAACACAAGCCTCAATAGCAACGATACGAAATTAGAGACATACGTACAAAATTTACGTACTTTTTTGACGGAACCTACGATTGCAACACAATTGCCACCATTTACAAACTGCTTCTAGAAACAATTGCTAACAATTGCAATCTTCAACTCAAGCGACAATTTGTGCGAAAAGAAGTTCTACGTTCTACCATGCCAAAAAACATTGTTTATAAATCACGATAACGTAACGATAACCGTAAGTTCTAGTTAGATTTCCAAAACAGCCACTTGTTTGGATACCTTTTTTCTTCCATCTTACTCTACAAAAAACCACAAACAAAAACACTATAATAATCCACGTTCTACTCACCTGTTAGACATGTAACGATATTTGGCACTAGTGACCTATATATTCACGAAAATGGTATTGCAATTTTGTAAATAGAGAGCGGAATACGAAGAAAAGTGTGTAAAATTTCCAACGATAAGAAAACCGAGTGCAATTAGAGAAGAGTTTATAAATTTTATCGTTGGAGTTTTTTTTTTTCATTGGGAAATCACTGACAATGAGAGCGTTATGAAATTGCAACACACTTCATCGAATTTGTGTCGTGACGTTGAAGAAGAAAGACTTGTACATAAACATTTAATCCAGAATATAATTGAATGCCAGACGAAGAACAATGCGCACACATCGAAAAAGTCTTCTTGCAAAAACCAAACAAATTAAGCATGAACAAAAAATGGGCGCATGGTATGTATTTTACATTCGTGCATATTTCTTTCGATAACGTATTTTTTTACCGTAAATGTGTTTATGTGATATTATAATATAATTTTAAAGAGTTAAGAGATTACTTTGATATGCTAGAATTGTTGTGTGTTAGGCGTATGAAAACTTTTTTCAAATAAGAAATTCTTCCATGCTTAGGTTTTTTTGCTATTGCATCTTTTTTCTTCATTTATTAATCATAAAACGGAAATATTACGATTACACAATCTTTTGTAGTGTACATTTTTATGATACTTATTTTTATTCAAAATTAGCATTCAACAAAAATGTAATAAAATTCCACACCTATTATTGTAAAAAAGCCTGTAATGTAATTACTTTTTTTGGTAAATGCCTTCCTGATAAACTAATAACATTCCTTTAACCTCGAACCTCTAGCTTCATAATGTATGCATAACCTAACAGTTCTTTAGAAGACCTGAATTTGTACACACTATTTGATTCACGTCTTCCTAACTATTGTTAGTCGTAGTATAATCCAGTGTATATTATTATCCATGTCACGAGGAAGCCAGCAAATGAAGTCATAAAGCCTTCCTTCGTCAATTCCCATGCGCCACCGTATTCCTCTTCATCAATGTTTTGAAAATTACTATAATACAGATAGATAATCGCTGCATTTACCAGCATAAACCTGAAAAATGCAAGGTAACAGAATTATTAATAAATTAATATTGAAAGAATTATTAAAATATAGTTAAAGGAATTAATTGATATGTGTAAGCTTACAGTGCAAGTCCAAGGAAGCCTTTGATTGGAATAAAGCCCCAAACAACACCCAAGATTATACCGATAGCTTGTCGTGCCCAGTAGATCACGTCGAGGAACTCTTCCTGCAGACATATGAGGTATTTTAATAGGTACATTACTATTAATAGTTTAATTAAGCAATAGTAGAGTTATGATAAAGTTCAAACCTTATCGGGCCACTCGGAATTGGATTTAATGGCTCTCGCCCAAATCGAGCATGTGTCGGCTACTTTTGTTTCAACCGTCTTTGTTCTTGTCGTCATTTTCCGGTAGTGTTAATCGCCGTTGGCGTTGGTTTTAATTGAGAAGTTGCTGGTTTTTCTCAGAAAATCACGAGAAAGTCACGGAGTTTTGGCACGTCAGAGTTGAATTTTCCTTGTTGTCAAATGAGTTGTCAAAATGCAGTGTTACCAACGTTAGCATTCTAATAAATAAAAATTACTTGGACAGGGAAATCTAATTTTTAGCAAATGGGGCGTTAATTTGCAGTGTTGCCAACTGTACCTCGAAATATCTAGGAAGTAATGTTTAATTATTATTACCAAAAGGAATATAGAAAATATATAAGCTATAATTTGAATATTGCATGTAACAAAACAAAATTTGACTCACAATTCAACAACCACAATTCATTGCCAAAATGATTCATTTGTATATGATACGCAACTGATTCACCCTAAAAAAGTTTAAGATCGACAAGCTGAGCATCAAAACTCGAATAATAGATGACAATCAAAATTTGTATTAAATTTCGTATGTTTAAACGATAGACAGCGTTGTACATTGACTAATAGGAATTGCCGCAAAATAATAATGTAGGAAACTTCATGTGCAGTTTCTTTGACTTTAATAATATTTGACAGAATCATTTATTTCTACATGATACGACAACTGTGTTTACGCACGACGAATACAACAAAACTTGAATATTGAACGATAAATCCATTGTTATGTCGAGTCAAAACACACAAATCATATGAGCGGCGACAAATTGTTGGAATAGATACGCAATGCGTTCGCGCTCCCTGCGCGCTCGCTTCGTGCATATGCCGCATTCGCGACGTCTACGACGTTTACCGCGTTGAGGGCGCCGCGCCGTACGCTTTTTTGACGTACGCGATACAGTCTTGCGAGGCGGTACACGATTATAGGCCACCCAAGTACGCACCGCAACTACTTACGCACCTCGCACGTTCTTCGAGGCCCACAAACGCGACCGAAACAAACTTCTCGTGCGTGGCGCGAGTGCAGCTGGGCAAAACAAAACACATTGCATCGCAAGAGAGGCGTTCGGTTTGACAGGTGCGCCTGGAAGGCAAGCAGCAGGGACGCGAACAGCTGACGAAAAATTATCGTGTTTTTGCGCCGAAATTGGATGTGAATTAAAATGTCAAGCATGTCGCCATCAGAGGTAAGCGTAAATGTATCGATGCCCTTCACTGTCTTCGAGAAAATTACGCGTAATTATCATACGGACGGGCAAATAGCACCAAACAAACACGTATAACCTTACAATTCCTTTGTTTGCAACGAAAAACGAAAATTTCCTGCGTTTATTACCATAAAACAATGCCAAAACTTTCTTGCATTGTTCAACACTCAATTGATACGTATATTTGATAAGTACATTTCGTTTTATTACATTTTTTTTTTAAATAAACTAGTGGACTTGAAGTGGATTTTTTAAAAGTCTCAAAATGGCGTCAATATTTTAAGATCGAATTATTTTTTAGAAGCGACTACAAAAGGAGTTGATGTCCTTGCTGAAGGAGCCACCACCCGGTGTGTCCGTCGATTACGAGCTCGCGGAGCAGAACCTGCTGCAATGGATTATACGCATGGAAGGTGTGCCTGGCACGCTCTACGAGGGCGAGTACTTCCAGCTGCAGTTTAAGTTTACGAACAAATACCCCTTCGACTCGCCCGAGGTGGTGTTCATCGGCTCTAACATACCTGTACATCCGCACGTCTACAGCAACGGGCACATTTGCTTATCAATCCTAACAGATGATTGGTCACCAGCTTTATCGGTACAGTCAGTCTGTTTGTCAATTGTTTCAATGCTCAGTAGTTGCAAAGAAAAAGTAAGTTTTCTATTTTTATTCTCTGATATCATTTACAACACTATTTCTTTATCACAATCTTATACACCAATATTTCTATATCACAACCATAGACACCAATATTCTTTTATTTACAGAAAAGACCCCCTGATAATGCATTTTACGTCAAGACCTGCAATAAGAATCCAAAGAAGACCAAGTGGTGGTATCATGGTATGTAGTTGATTGTTGTTTACAATTTAATTTAATGTTGTTTACAATGTATAAATGAATATCGAGGTTAAAAACTTTATATTTATTACATGAAACTTAAGACGAGACTCTTAAGTCAAAAATTGTTATTTGGAAATAGTAGTCAATAGTTAAAGTACTCAAGAATATTTCCCCAAAATTTCAAGCCAATAGGCGCAGTATTTATGAAGTTATAGCTCTAAAGGTCATACGAGTATTTTTTATGTTTACTTAACTTTTGATGCGTTTTTCTCGCAACATCTTTTGTCAATTTTGAGTACATGACTGAGTAATTTCTACCAATCCAATGTGGTTGAATGATGCCTCATTTTATAGATAATTAAATTGCATAGAATATGACGTCAATTGCTATATTGAAAATATGTGTATTCACATATTTTCGTATTTTAAGTCGAATGTTTATGCGAAAAAATCACTTTCAATTTAAGGTTGTATAAAAATAGACAACTTTTTCTTGAAAATATTCAACGTTATATTCAAGCTAGTTTTAAAATTTTATAAAAACATTTGTTTAATCGGATATTGGATCAAAGAATATGTTTTTGAAAATATTTTCTGTATGTTTTAATTGTTTGACAAGAGGAGTGACTTAATTGTCCGCCTTGGGTTTGAATGAAAATAACTTTTATAAATTAATAGGCAGTTCATGGTCGAAACTTTAACCCGTAACCCTAAAGTCAATATACAGAAGTATTATATTTATTTAAATTTCTGCAAGTATATAACAGAACATTTACATACAAATATTGTATTTTCTTTTTTACACTACAGGATCTTTATTTAGGAATACACAAAAGATTTTTATATAAAGGTTTTGAGTGTACATGATGGGAAAATGGTGGTGATAAGAAATTAAACCCCGACGCGTCACCGATATAGCGATGATTGTTGTTGAGGCAATATATACTTAAGCCAATTTGTGATCAAACTTTGATTTTTCTTTGCAAAACGGCGATAATTTCATTAACAGAAATTATTGCAAAGTGTAGTATAAACACGTACATTTAAAAAAAATTAAACTCCATGGTCCACAGACGATCGGGGTACGTCCCGGTGCTTAACGGATCTATTTTCAAGAAAAATTTCGATCTTATGCTCAATGAATAAAAACTAACAATCGAAGAAAAATCTCATGGCAAAGTCTAGATAATCTGAAATTTAAAAAGTCAAAGGGTTAAATTAAAAAGACCTCTCAGATCGAAACGAAACACATTAAAAAAAGTTAAAATCGAATTATTAGTTTCTGAGCTATACGCCGCCGTAATTCAGCTCGCATTTACTAGTTTACTCGTCACGTCGAACGCGCGTATATAAGTTTTACTTCAAAAAGCTTTTTTTCTACTCCTGTTATATAATGTAAACATTGAATTAACAATGTCGATTAAGGTATGATGAGCACAATCTACGGCTGATCATAACAGTACTGGTAGCTGATGTAGTTCTAAGCAAACAAGCTTTATAATGCGTTCATGGTAGTTTCATAGCTAAGGTCGGTCGGCATCGTGCATTGCTGGATTCGCAATAGGCCTTGAGTTTGTTATGTGTGCCGAGTAAAAGCGGGCAAACACACCCTAACTAAATCTACTCATTATTTTCACGTTTAATAGTCTTAGAAGAAGTATAATTTACATCTCGCACGCAATGCACATTGTTTACTCGTATGATTTGTATCACGGGTCGAAGTCCTTCGGTTTTTATAGTTTGCAAACTCCGAAAACCAAGCTTGTAGATAAAACTGTTTGAGATGCCCATGCATTTCATTCATTACGAAGCGTTAAAACCCCGATTTATTCATTTATAAACATTATATTTATATCTTTAATATGTTTACTAAAAGTTGTTTTTTTGTTTGTTTCAGATGATTCCGTATAATATTTACTTAATATCAATTGTGATGAAATTATTTATAGATGCAGTGTTTCATTTTTTTATTATTTTTTTTTCTTTTACTCTATGAGATTAATTTTTAACAAGTAAGGAATTATGCTTTTTCGCCACTATTTTGGTTTTGACAACTAGACAAGAGAAGTTATTCGCAAAATCTTTTTTTTTCAATAAGTGTAATATCACTTTATG
Source organism: Mimaenictus wilsoni (assembly GCA_027575185.1). NCBI lineage: Eukaryota > Metazoa > Arthropoda > Insecta > Coleoptera > Staphylinidae > Mimaenictus > Mimaenictus wilsoni. The sequence continues at coordinate 22,716 of JAODAC010007601.1, forward strand.
ATTAAATTTTAAGCTTATTTAATGACGTTTGGAGACGTTTCTGGGGTTGTAGTGCATTTTCTGGAGACAGGCCTTTATGCCGATGATGAGGTTTCTACATATTTGTAGATGATATGCTTTAAGTATACATTTTAAACAGAAAACAGACGATGTATTAATTACATTAAGCAGTGCGCCACGTTGTTATTTCCTAAAAACACTTAGTGGTTAAGTACGAATTGAATAAATTGTTCCTGTTGGATGAAAAATGCTTAACAATTTTCACTATGTAATTTCAAGAACAATTCCTAAAATAGTAGATAATAATTATTTTAGGAGTTATTTATTATTTTGAATATTTGAAAAAATCAAGGGCTTCACCGTAGATGTATAGACAGTACAATACATTTTCATGGCCAATATATAACTTTATTTGACAGTTGTCCGTTTGGTATTTCACAAGGAATTTTCGACAGTTCTTGATTTTAACAGTTTTGAGTTTATTTTTTTACTGTATTTTTAAAACTAGATTTTTTTTACTGTTATAGGGTTGTCGTACTGCGTGAACTGAATTGTTTACACGACGAAATTTGTATTTCATACGGGCAGTAATCTACCTGACAGATGAAGAATTAACAATTTAAAACGAAAGTCACTAACTGAATAGCTGTCAAAAATTGCCTTAAAGTGGTCACACTTTCGGTTTCGTGCTTCTAAGCCTATCCTTGCTTGGAGAATATACTTAAAAGGAGATGAAGCAACTCGAAAAAACAACCGCTCTCCTTTACAGTCTCGCTGATGCCTAACAAAAGGTCTCTTAAGTTTGATGAAATCGGACTATAGACAACCCAAATGTCAAAGCGACAGGATTATCAAGATGTTCGACTAACACATATTGTCCATTCATTATATTCCTATACTGGTAGTATTTCGTATATCTACAATGAATGCGTATCGTTTGGAGTGATTGAGATGAAATGAGAGATTGCACCTGCCGAATGCGCGTGCGCGTTGACTTAGTACTGATAAAAAATCACTTTTTGGTTTTTTGACATACCCCAACGTCATTTTTGTTGAAAAACATAATACCAATGTTTCTAAAAGTTGCAAAAAGAGCGGCATTGTGAAAGTTATGGTCTACGTTACACGAAAATGTATAAGAATACCATCTATTTGATACACTATTTTCTAATATTAAACCGATTTTGACGCAATTTAATAAATTGACAGAAATAACGCGCATGAGCAGATTACAAACGAAAACAGCTGATCAATATTTGGATCTTGTTCCCGCCGTTTTATTCCACACAAATGTTACAACCACAATAAATTGCAATTACAAAAGAATAACAATAAACCAGTATAAACGTACCGTACTGCAATAACAACAACAGTACTACAAAATGTTATCGAAAACTACGGAAATCAAACCGATAAACACTGAGACAGTGCATCGTATTTGCTCAGGACAGGTAAATCACCGTTTCTGGTTATTGTTTATAAAAATAACAACTACAACATAACAATAGGTGGTATTGGGTCTAAATATTGCCGTAAAGGAGTTAGTTGAAAATGCCATCGATGCAGGAGCGACAAATATCGAAATTCGACTGAAAAATTACGGTCAAGATACAATTGAAGTTAGTGACAATGGCTTAGGTGTACAAGAATGTAATTTTGCTGCATTAAGTAAGTAATCCTCTTTTAAAAAATATATTTTCAAATTAATTTCGTATAATTTAACTTAATAATTTATAATATAACTTAAAACTTCCTACTGTAGCTCTGAAACATTACACATCAAAAATAACTGAATTTAACGACCTGGAAAATGTCCAAACTTTGGGTTTTCGAGGCGAAGCACTCAGTTCATTGTGCGCTCTAGCCGATCTCACAATCACTACAAGACATGAATCTTCAGAACATGCAACAAAATTAGAATATGATCACATTGGTAATATAAAGTCCCAAACAATTACAGCTAGATCTGTAGGAACCACTGTACAATTGTGCAATTTATTTGCAACTTTACCAGTACGTAGGAAAGAGTTTACTAAAAATAGCAAGAAAGAGTTTAACAAAATGTGCAGTTTATTATACGCATACTGCTTGGTTTGTGCTAAAGTTAAGTTTACATGCACAAATCAGGTGAAGAATAATAAAAACGTAGTTGTTTCGACCCCCGGAACAGGATCAGTTACTGATAATATTTTAACTATTTTCGGAACGAAGCAAACACCGAATTTAATCAAAGTTATACTCGCTCAACCGAATGAAGACATTGCCTTTGATTATGGAGTGAAAAAAGTACCGGACGAAGCATCGTTTGAATTTGATTTTCATATATCTAGCTCTGCACATGGCAGTGGACGTTCCGCACCTGACAGACAATTTTATTATATTAATTCCCGCCCGTGTGAGCCTCAAAAGTTAGCAAAGATAGTAAATGAAACATATCGGAGCTATAATGCAAATCAGTATCCGTTCGTTTATCTGAATATTAAAGTTTTGCATAGTCTTGTTGATGTTAACGTAACGCCTGATAAAAGGCAGATATTTCTTGAGCAAGAGAAGCTCTTGATGGCCACGGTGAAGATGAGTTTACTTGAAGCTTTCAAGCACACTCCGTCGACTTTTAAAGTGCAAAATTTGAATATTTCTGCGCAAATAACTCAGATTGAAAATGAAAACAAGCGTAAATATGATGAAATTGATGAAAGACCTAGTTTTAAATCGTTTTTAGACAGTTTTAAGAAACAAAAACGGGATAATACCTCAAATACTTCTCAGGTAATAAAAGAAGATGTAATAAAATGTCCGGTTACCCCTAAAAAAGTCCAGAAATCGTTAGCAGAGTTTAAAATTGTTAGGAAACCATTGGATTCGCCGAATATTGATTCTTCAAATTCATCCAATCTTCCAACTCATGAATTAACAATATCACAAATGAAAACCATTGAGGAAACTTCAATTCTTGTTCATGAATTTTTGAAAGCTGATGAAGCAAATGTATCATTTGAATCTCAAAATGAAAGTAATACAACAATTCATTCTTCACCGATTAAAGAAAAGCTTAATAAATCAAATATTGTTTATGATACACCGTTTAAAGAAGACTCAAAAGATAAAACGCTGTTTGTAACACTTAATTTTACTTTGGAGAGTATTCGTCGAGCTGTGGATGGAAGTGAGAGGGCTAGAAAGGTGAAGAAGGAAAGAATTGTGAAGTTTCGTGCAGAAATTGCACCACAGAGCAATAAAGATGCTGAACAAGAACTTGAGAAGCAATTTTCAAAGCATATGTTTAAGGAAATGACTGTAATCGGCCAGTTTAATTATGGATTTATCATCGCAAAGTTGAATTATGATTTGTTTATTATCGATCAACATGCTACGGATGAAAAGTATAATTTTGAGATGTTACAGAGGAACACAATCATGGATAGTCAGATTTTAGTTAAGTATGTAATATTTAAATATTTTTTTTATATATATTTGTTTTCATTTTAAAATATGTCGTCGTTCTTTATTTATAAATGTCTTCGTTGGTTTTAGTCCGAAACCCTTGCAATTAACATCGGTGGATGCAGCAATTTTAGTAGAAAACGAGAAATTGTTTAATAAAAATGGGTTTTATTTTGAACATAAACAAGGGGATGCTGTTACTGAAAGAATTAAGCTCACCAAGATTCCAATGTCGAGGAGTACAATTTTTGGGAAGGATGATATTGATGAAATGATTTATATGTTAAAGGTTTGTATAATTTATCAAAAGGGATGAATAAAAAGTATCTGATGGTTTCATTCAGTTTCTTTACCGTTTGGCACACGATCCAAACGGGCTCACTGTTGAGGTAAATTTTACTCAAGTCCCGATAAGTACCGATACTTTTCAGTTTGAATACCAAAATGAATGTGTACATTCTAAATATTTACACCCCAAAAGGATCGCGATATTTTCTCCTTCTAAAATCTCTTCTCTCTCTTCTTCCTATGCTAGATAATGCTTAAAAGTAAATTATTAAATTATATTCGTGGTTTTTACAGGAAGGAGCAGATTCAAATTGTCGACCATCGAGAATTAGAGGAATGTTTGCCTCTCGTGCTTGCCGAAAATCAGTAATGGTTGGAAAACCGTTGAATAAAATTGCGATGAAAAAATTGATTGATCACATGGGTGATATTGAGCAACCGTGGAATTGTCCCCATGGACGGCCAACAATGAGACATTTGATTAATATGAATCTTTTGGAATAATTTTTAATTCATTCATAAAAAATAATTTTATCAAAGCAAACAAAAAAATAATATGTTCATTACAAATCTCATGGCTCAAGTCAAGTTTCCAAATGAAGTATTTTCTATTTTATTAATTGTATTGATTTTGTTTCCTCATTTCAAAATAAAATTAATGTAAAAATCTCATTCAATATAAATTTTATATTAGGAAGGTCTCAATTGAGAAACCAGCATTTTGAATCCGTAAATGCAAAAATATACCCAAAAAAAATATAATTTCAGTTGAATTCATATATTGTCTTTGTTATTTTCTCGAAAACTATTAAATGTTTTCGAGGTGCTTACGTTTTCCTACAGAAATCTTTTTTAAGATAGCATTTTTAACTGGTTTGGAAACTAATGTAACTAGGTCTGGGTGTTGGTCTAGTGGTTAGGGTGTCTGCCAAGTGTTTGGGCGCCCCGGGTTCGGATCCCAAGTGCGGAGGCGATAAAAGAGGTTGTCTTTTCGAATTTTATTTTTCAATCATCATACATTTTAGCAAAATAGAATGGTCAACCGCCGCTCCGCGGCGGTATTTCGCTTTCCCTGTGGCCTGCGATCTTGTAGTTCGCCGCTTCGCGACTCACGACTCACGAGCACCTATTTGACTGGAATGGTTCACGACCCCAGCGGGGTTCGAACCCACCATCTTCTGATTCACATCCCTCGGCTCAAGCACTGTGCCACTTCGGCGGCATTCCCCTTGCGTAATTTTTAAGGTTTAAAATGAACATATTTTCATACTTATAGTTTATGGTGTACAAATAATAACATTGCAATAATTTTAAATGTAATTGTACGAATTGAAATTTGTAACAAATAGAAAATAAATAATAAAACTCTTAAATGCGAGAAAGACTTTCATTCTAATATAATGTATTTATAACAGAGATTCTCGAAAACTATTAAACTTTTTAGGATGTTTTTTATATTTTCCCATGTAGAATGCTGTCCTCTTTTATTTGATACAATTTTTAGCTTGTTCATGGAAACTTTATCTTTATTGCCAAAAATCAGTTAGCCTAGACTGATCTTTTGAGAAAAAGATAAAGTTTCTCCGATCAGCGAAAACATGGAACTTGTCAACAATTTTATTACATTCCTCTTCATGATCTTTCTCTTCCCAACCTTCTTAGCTTGCTTTTCCTCACTCATCCTAATCATGTTGTAGCGAACCACACACCCACAATGTGTTTTCAACACTTACATGTATTTACACTTTTTCTCTTATGTCCTCATTTCTAATTTAGTCCTTGTGACCCCTAAGATTTTTCTCATTACTTTCATTTCGACTACCCTGTCCTTATTTTGCTCTTGTTGGGTTAATATCCATGATTCTGCGCCGTAAGTGAGGATTGATCTGATAATTGCCTGGTAATATATACAAGCAATATATACCATGACTTATTTGTGGTCAAATTTTGAAAATTGTTTTTGGGCAAACAGCATAAAATCCCGTTAACACAAATTATTTCTATATATATATATATATATATATATGTACTACACGTCCAAAATGTTTCATTTGATTTGATGTTGGACAATTGGAACAGTCTCCTTGTCAGCCACGCAACGCCTCGCTCATGGCGTTACAACAGGTTCTTGTGTTAATCCCAGGTTGACCTTGGCGTTTGAATTGGGACACCGGCGACTGTCAACATAGATGATACATAAATAGATGGGAACCTGCCATGTTAAGAAGCGGTCCAGAAAACACTAGCGCCCCCATGCGTCTGTCACATCAATTAAAACTAGCGGGAACAGATTCAAATACTTGTTCAATTGGGTGAACAGAAAATCACTTCTTTGGGTCTGGCTGTTTTCTCAATCTTCCGTAGCATGTTTGCAGACGAAGAAATGAATTTTATTTTGGCATCCATTGCGTTGGCACAGCCTAGCATTTCTATTTTGCAAATGGATAGTGTGTTGGAGCATCCGCTTGCAATTAGG